>JAADVO010000015.1:0-114107 GCA_023335655.1 Globisporangium spiculum
GATGGGCATCCGCGGCAGCGGCAAGAGCGTCTCGTGGCAGATCTACAAGGAGTGCATCCCGCTGATCGGTCACGGTGGATCGGCGACGACGGGTGCTGGACCAGCTCCAGCGCCAAAGGCTGCACCAGCTTCGACCAAGAAAGCTCCTGTGCCTACCGCAAAGTCGGACAAGATCGGCGCTGAAGCCACGGACAACGCCACGATCCCAGACTCCAAGTGCAAGGTCAAGATCGCGTAAGCGGTTGTGGATTCCAAGAGGTCAAGCATTGTTTGTCATTTGTGTGTAGGCAATTACGGGGTCCGCTTAGCTTGTAGTCACTCGATATGAATTTCTTTCATTTTTGATTAGCGGCTGCAACTCTTGCCTTAGCTACCGCGCATTTGATTGTTTGCCAGTTCCCGGTCTTCGCTGTTGTACACCGCGCTAATAACTCGCCGCGTAGCTCGCCGAATAGTACTGTGTTGGCGACAGAGCGAGCTTGACGACAGCGCCTATTTGCCAACAGCGGGTAGCTGGTTGATAACCAGTTGATACCCACTGGGGAGCACTTTAACCGCTATGTCGCCATTCTTCCGACTCTGCTCTACGAGATGAAAGCTCGAGATGGACTCTTTCTAGTTGTCCTGCATCCAGTTATCGCGCATGGACCTGTTCGCGTTGGTCATACATAGGGACGAGCGTTCGTGGAGCTCCCCGGCCAAGGGTGTAGTGGGGTTTTTAGGGTGCGTTTGCATTGCTCTAAATGACTCTCAGCGTCTCGGCTAGCATCAGCTCTACAAGTGGTTGTTACTGCTTCGCGTGTGTCAAGTGATTTAAACTCTTGAACCTGGGGTGCCGTTATCCCCCCATGGCGTACACACTCCTTCGTCACCTTGCACCGACTCGCGAGGTGAGCTGGCAGCATGCTTCTGGCCTTGATGTGGCGGCGGGTCTTGTCGATTTCTGTGCGTTGAGTCTGGAAAATAACAGTGAGAAATGCGCAGACTTCCTATGCGAGAAAGAACAACTTTTCATTGGAGGTGAATCAGAAGAATCAGAGCAAGCAAACACATTACAAGCATGAGAACGTTCATTCATTTATTCTTGCATTAGCTCTTTCAATTCAGTACAGATGTTACATTAATGTAAATGCTCCACGATGATCAGGCATACAAATCCGGCGATTGGCGGCTTCTCCGTCAGTGTCTTTACTTGGTGGACGTCTTCTTGGTGCGGCGTTTGGCTGGAGCTGAGCTGAAGTCGAGGCGGAGCTCGAGCCGGAGGCTGAGGTTTCAATTGAAGAAGCAATGACGTCGGTCGAGGTGGAGCTGGAGGTTGCGGTGGAGTCATCAATGGAAGTAAATCCAATTGAGCCTGATGCTGAGGTTTCGGTAGTCGCGATGCTTACTGAGCTGCTGTTGGAGCTACTACTGCTCGTCGACGCCGACACCAACGCATCCCCATACGATCCCTCAGCGCCAACCTCAGCGCTAGAGCTGCTCGGCTCCAAGCCGAAAGGGATGCACGCTTTGTACACCTGCCACGAGTACTCGTTCTTGACGTAGCGGATGTCCATCCAGTACCAGCGCAGTGTACACGAGCCCTTGCACGCCGAGTAGTCCATGCTGTAGCTCATTGAGGGCAGCTCCTGCGGCAGTTCTCACCGGTAAACACCTTGGTGTCGTCCATCCAGATCTCGCACGGACCGTCGTGGGTGTACTCGATCGAGCGCATCTGGCCGTCCGTCGGGATCGGCTGCCGCTCGCCGTCGAACTTCGTGAAGCCACACTCAAAGTTCGCGCTCGCGTTAGCCGTGTAGAGCGTCGAATTGTCCATGAACGCGCGCAGCGACGTATACTTGTTCGCTGTCAGGTACGCGTTGAAGTCGGTGGTGGTCGGGAAGCCCTGGTCCTCCAGGAACGCGAGCGGGTTCCGCTGGTTCTACTTGCCCTCGATGATGTACGTGGGTTTTGGGATCAGCACGAGCTGATGGGCTTCAACGGTGACGGCGGTGGCTTGAAAGAAGAGGAGCGCGGCGCTGGAGAGAGCGGCGGCGGCAGCGAGCGTCTTGGAGATCATGGTGGAAGGATGGGGCAGAGCGGAAGGAATGTTAAGTATGGGGAACTTGGAGAATGAGGATTATTGGTAACAGCTTCGAGGCTTCAGTGCCAATGTTGGCTTGCTCTCGGCGCTGCTCATGAATACACAGAGACAAAGACAGAAGATCGTGTTGGTATATTCCATGCTGCTAGCCTCGATCCTGTTGTGAAGCTCTTCGAATATCCTGAGATGATATTGTTGAGAACTTGTAGCACTTCTCAGTGCCATCTGGTAACGGCTAGCATCCAATTTCAATCAACTGGCTTAAACTAATAGATCGCGAATAGCTCTTCGTGCTGGCGCTGGAGCTGTTAACTTGCGAGGTTTGTTGAAAACTCGTCAGAGCGTCTTTCATTTTGTCAAAAGCACGCGTCGGAAACTCGGGGGCTATCCTGACTGTTTTTTTCGTAGATTACACCACTGCCGTGTCGACACAAGTTAGTACATTTACACACTGATCATTGGTCAACAGTGTTGACCAGCTGAAGACTCGGAAGGTCGCGATCTTGGACCAATATGAGTAGCACTGAGGATCATGAGAAAGCAATGCAAAACACCTTGAGAGAGAGTATTCATTTGGAATTACTTTGGAGCACTTCAAGAGATCTACAAGCCTAGACAACTCGCACACTTTTCATTTCCGAGTGTCAGAAGCACCCGAGAGGAAGAAATACATACAGGTGGCTTGATAAGAACCTAGTTCTTCTTGACCTTGCACTTGACTGGGTCTGGGGTCGACGCCGCGGGCTTCGAAGTCGGAGCGGACGTTGCCTTTGGCGTGGTCGCTGGGGTCGCAGCTGGAGCCTTGGTCGTCGGCTTTGGCGTCGTCGCGTACTCGTCACCTTCTCCGCCGACCGTGTCCTTGGTTGGAGCCTTGGTTGTTGGCTTTGAGGTCGTCGCGGGAGCCTTGGTCGTCGCCGCAGGTGCCTTGGTGCCCGTCGTTGGGGTTGAGCCAGTGGCTGGCGCGGACGCCTTGCCTGCAAAGATGCCCTGTGGTGCCTTCAGGTACGTGGTGGTGACGCCCTTGGAGATGGTCGGACCGTCGCCCGTGAGCGCGATGCAGTTCTTGTACACCTGCCACGACCACTTCTTTTTCAGGTAACGCAGTCCGAGCCAGTACCAGCGCATGGTACACGAGCCCTTGCAGTTGCTGTAGTCCACCTTGGTCGTGTTGGAGACTTGCTCATGGCAGTTGTCGCCGGCGATGACGCGGACGTTGTCGATCCAGACCTCGCACGGACCCACGTGGGTGTACCCGGTCGTGCGCATGGTGCTGTCCTTGGGGATGACCTGCGAGCCCTTGGTCGGATCTGTGTACCCGCAGAGGAAGTTGTCGGCGTTCGAGTTGACCTTGTAGAGCTTGCTGTCGTCCATGAGTGCGCGCAGCGTGGAGTAGCCCTTCTCCTTCATGAAGCCATCGACGCTGGCACTGGTCTTGACACCGTTCTTCTCGAGGAACGAGAGCGGCGCCCAGTACGTCGCCTTCTTAGGGAGCGTCCAATTGGGCTTGGGCACCTCCACGGCCTGGTGCGCCACGACGGACGACAGCGTGAGCACCGCGGAGGCGGCAAGGACGAGCGAGCGGACGGCCATGGCTGGTTACTTTGCGTTGCTTGGTGAGTGGGCGATGCGTGGCCGATGTGGAAATGAGCTGCCGAGTTGATGGACGGATGTGAACCACAACGTTTACGACCGCTTACAGGACGCACTTCGCAGCGGATGCTAATCATTTTTGCTGATTGCATGCCAGCTGGTTTTCAGCAAACCAGCTGGATGGGTTACGCCTTTTCGGAGAGTAAACCTTTATAAACGGATGAAACCTTGCCAAATATGATACAACCTTTCGAATTAGCGTAACAGCTACCTTTTATTCGAGGTCGTTCTGACTTTTTTTCGGCGTGGCGGACTGGCTGGCAGCCGTGTGTAGCCAGTTCGATGCCTGTCAAAAGCCCAGCTTCTACAGAGCACATGCTATGGATACTGTAAATACACAGTCATGTGCCTGTTTGCAGGGCCTGGGTCTGGTCCTGGAAGGTGATCGCAGATCTGCTGGTTCTCAGGAAATGATGTGAGTTGCTTGCTTCCCGTCACCCGCATCACATCAGCACCAGCATCCTATCTCAACTGCGTGAGTGCGGCTGATGATGATCACATGAGGCTACAGTGATGCTGATGATCACCTGTATTACTGTGCTGATGTATACTCCCGAGGTGATCGCTCTCCCCCAGTCGGTCCTTCGCTGTTGAGCAGGTGCACTCTTGGTTGTGGCAAAGTCTCGTTCGAGCCAACTGCACGGACTGACACAGGAGTATGTACACTGTACGACTGTATGGACTTTGAGCAAATCCCAAGCGTGATTGTTACTTTGCCGCTGTCCAAAGCGAATCAGCTCATCAAAGCATTTTGAGGTTTCGGCACGAGCTTGTATTTTCTCATGTACAAATCAACATTAATATCAACTGCGAATCAGGCTCTCGCGCCACACAAAACATGGTTCCGTTATCGTCTGTTCACACCTAGTTAGTTCTTCTTGACGCCACACTTGGACGTTGGGATGGAGGTGCTCGCGTCCAGAGATCCTTCCTTGCCCACTGACCCGTCGTCCGTAGCTGGGGCCTTGGTGGTCGAAGCCGGGGTCTTAGTGGCGGCTGGAGCCTTGGTTGTAGCTGGAGTCTTGGTGGCGGCTGGAGCCTTGGTCGTAGCTGGCGTCTTGGTGGCGGCTGGAGCCTTGGTCGTAGCTGGCGTCTTGGCAGCAGGGGCCTTAGTGATCGGAGCTGGGGTCTTGACAGCTGGAGCCTTGGTCGTCGAAGCTGGGGCCTTGGTGGTCACCGTTGGCGCCTCGGTCGTGGCGGTCGGCTTGTCACTCAACGCCACGCACTCCTTGTACACCTGCCACGACCACTTGTTCTTGAGGAAGCGCAGACCCATCCAGTACCAGCGCAGCGTGCATGAGCCCTTGCACGTCGAGTAGTCGATCTTGAACGTCTTGCCCGGGAACTCGGTGTGGCAGTTCTCTCCCGACATGACCTTGACGTCGTCGAGCCAGACTTCGCACGGGCCGTCGTGGGTGTAGCCCGTAGAGCGGATCTGGCCGTTGGTCGGGATCGGCTGCGACTCGTACGTCGGATCCGTGTAGCCGCAGTCGAAGAGCGCGTCGAGGTTCACCTCGTAGAGCTTCTCATCGTCCATCATGGCGCGCAGGTTTGCGTACCCTTTCTGCTTGAGGAAGCCGGCAAAGTCGGCGCTCGTGTTGATCTTCTGGTTCTCAAGGAACGCGAGCGGCTGCCACTGCATGTCCTGGCCGTCCACGAGGAAGAACGGCTCCGGGTAGATGAGCTTCTGGTGCGCAACTGTGATAGAGCTGAGCGCCGCGGCGGCGACCGCAAGCATCGGGAGGAACGAGCGCGCCATTGTTGCTGAGTGAGCTGCTTCGGTGGGGCGTTGATTGCTTTGACGTGAAAGCGCAAATGAGCTCCTCGCGCGCGCTTCTCTTGGGCTTGGACCAGTCGTCTCTTCGTAATTGGGAGGAGAGTGGATCATCGAGCCGATTACTGCAGGCGAGATCGGGAGCCAGCGCCGCGCTTCTGACGCGCCAGCTGGCATGGCAGACTCGGCGTTGCGGCTCTGCAAGGAAAGCAGATGGCGGGCCACTATTTGGGCGGAATGCTGGATGGCATTCATTTAAATCTCCTGTATAAATTGATAACCTATAGAAATTGCTGTTGGTAATGGGCAAAACCTGGTAAAAATGTATGCTTGTCAATTGAGCCACACAGGATCAATCAGAAGGTGTTGCTAATCATCTATCTATCTCACGAATAGACAGGTTCTGGAGAAGCTGGCAACTTGAAATGCCGATGTGCTCCGATTCATGTTGATTCTTTAGCGAGCTTCTTTCTCTCTCTCTCTCTCTCTCTCGTCTCTCATGGGCACAAGCAGCTGAACTAAATGCTCTGCTTGTTGCTGTTGGTTGGTTGTGTTGAAGCCGCGAAGGCCGTTCGTCTCCCAGGGTAACCAGATTCCTCGGTTCAATTTCGCCTCCGATGCGGATTTGTCGAAAGAACGTCATCCCTCTGTACCAGACCATCCACCTCACTCTTCGCATCCAGCGCACACAATTTCATTCCTCTCTCTCTCATTTGGAGGAGACAAAGAGGAAACTGGTGGCGACGCGAGAAGAAAAGGTGAACTGAACGCTTCGCTGCTTCCTCCCTTTCCGCAGTCGTCTGTGGTGATGATGTCAGGTAGACAAACAGGTAGGTAGATCAAATAGAACCCATTGCTGGACTCTACTCATTCCATCCATCCATCCATCCATTCCATTCTCTCAATCGCCACCAACGACTGCTAGAAAGGGGACTTAACCTCAGCAACCGCCGCTGGCAGCGCTCTCGCCACTGCTCTTCGTCACTTCGAGTGTCGTGAAGATCTCGGCTGTCGTCGGGTGGATGCCCACGACGTTCACCATCTGGTCATACGTGAAGCCGAGCTTCATCGCGAGACCGATCGCCTGCGTCACTTCACCCGCATTCGGGCCGAGGTAGTGGAAGCCCACGACGTGCTTGTCGCGCTTCGTGTCACAGATCACCTTCACGTAGCACATGCCCGCGGCTTCGCGGTCGCTCGACAGCGACCACTCAAGCGGCGTGAAGTTCTGGTGGTAGATCTCGAGATTCTCCTCGCCGTACTTCTCGATGCTCCCCTCCTCCGACAGACCGCAGCAGCCGTACTCGATCGGCGTGAACACCGCCGTGCACACCTTGTCGTAGTCCATGAGCGCGGTCTCGTTGTTGTACAAGCGGCGCGCGAGCAAGCGGCCCGCCTGGATCGCGACTGGCGTCAGCTCCGGCGCGTCAATGACATCGCCGATCGCGTAGATGTTTGGCGTCGACGTCTGTTCGTTCGTGACCGCGATGCGTCCGGTCTTCGGGTTGAGCTTGACGCCGACCTTGTCGAGTCCGAGCTTCGCGACGTCCGGGTCGCGACCCGTGGCGTTCAGCACTGTGTCGAACGCTTCCTCGCACGCCTCGCCGTCCGCAGAGACCCACTTCACGAGCAGCTGGCCGCTCTCCAGCTTCGTGATGGACTGAGGGACAGCGCCGCGGATGAACTCGATCTTGGACTCGGTCTCCATGAACTCGCCAATCTTGTTCGCCATGTCCTGGTCGAAGCCACGCAGCAGGATTGAACGCACCATGATCTTCACGTCGTAGCCCATGCCCTTCATGAAACCCGCGCACTCGAGCGCGACGTACGACGCGCCAACCACGAGCGTCTTGCCTGGTGCTTCCTTGCGCCAGAAGATGTCGTCACTCGAGATCGCGAGATCGCCGCCCTCGCAGGAAAGCGGCTTTGGGCGACCGCCCACAGCGATGACCACGTCGCGCGTCGTCACGGTCTTCGTCCCTTTCTTTGGGTGCCACAGCTCGAGCGTGTGCGCGTCCACAAAGCTACCCAGCAGGTTCTCGTACTTGACCTTCTTGTCGCGGAGCTCCACCTTGTACTTGAAGTTGATCGACTTGATGTAACTGTTCACGGATTTCAGCATCTGCGACCAGTCGAACGTCTGCTCGCCCACAGCCCAGCCGAACGCCTTGGCGTCCTTGTGGATTGTCTCGCCGATCAGCGAGCTCTGGTGCATAAGCTTCTTTGGGATACAGCCGACGTTCACGCACGTGCCGCCGAGGCCCCAGGACGTGCCCACGGGCGACGGCTTGACGTAGTCGAGCACGCACACTTTCTTGCCGTATTTGGACGCTTCTTTCGAGCACGCGAGTCCTCCGGAGCCACCGCCGATGACAATCAGGTCGTAGTCGTACTTGGCATCGTCCGCTGGCGCTGGAGCCGCCGCCGCGACCATCGTAGGCGTGGCCGCAAGCGTCGCTGGCGCCGAGACCCCCGATCGGAACAGCGCAAGCGTGTCGTCGCAGCCGCCGATGAAGCCGCGCGTGTTCGCCCACACGAACGGCGACGACTTGTGGGTCAGCGCCTTCGAGTCCGCGCCGAAAGACTCCGTGAGCTCCTCAATCGTACTGCTCGCCGCGAGCCACTCACGGAACGCCTCGCGGTCCGAAAACTCGTGGAGCTCAAAGTCCACGACGTCCGGGTACAGCACGCGCATCGCCGTCACGACATCGGACGCCTTCTTGTAGAAACCACCTAACGAGACGAACAGACATCACAACAACACACACACATCCATAGGCAGTGAGTATTTTAGCACACGCGGTCGCAATATCACCCTTGCCAGCGGGACACGCAGCTGGGTAATATACAAGAGCGACATCGTACATCCGCGCCACCCGGCGACGTGGTATTTGGTCGGCCCGCCTTCGTGCACGAGCGTCTCCTTGATGCTGCAGATGCAAATACAAATACACAAAGAGAGAGTGGGTGAATATGCATAACGCTGGGTCAACGCTGTAGAGCTCTGCATACACACAAGAAAGAGAAGAACGTACTTGACGCGCGTCATGAGCTCTCCGCTTCTCGCTTCTCGCTTCCTACCGCTCGTCTGCAACTGCGCGTCTTCTTCGTCCGTCATTATGAAAAGGAAGGAAGAAGAGATCGGAAGCGCCCCTTGATAAGCTCGAGGCCGAAGGCGGGCTTTGACACAGAAGGTTGGAGCCAGGACGGTGCTTCTTCGGGACCGATCTTTTGGCGCGAAAACGATCTCGACTCAGCTAAAACCACTGGACCACCCTTCACATAGCCCTAGTATCGGATTTTCGCACGGATCTAGGCTTCCGGTTCTAGCAGACACTTTGGTGCAGCCCTCTATTAAATACGTGCGGACCACCCTTTAATCAGTTACTATTGACTTTCTCATGATTCCTGATCTATCGCATTTAGAAGGAATCTTCTAGCCGGTTTTTGGCGCAAAAGCATTTGGCGGACCAATCCAAGTTCGACGGCGAACCGCAGCTCAAGCTGAACCGGCTCATTGAGTGAGGTGGACCACTTGGAATGTGTTCGACTCGAACTTTTCGGGCGAACTTATCGAACCTATCGAACTTCTCACATTTCGCCACAAGAGCATCATCAAAAGCAAAAGAGCAAAAAAAGCAAAGGATGGCGTCCACAGCAGCAGCGGCGCTCGGAGACTTGCGCCCCGTGTACAAGAAGCTGCTCAAGCTCGCCAAGACACTGCCGGAGGGAAAGCGTGACGAGACGCTCGCGCAAATTCGCAGCGAGTTCCGCACGCGCAAGGACGTCTCCGACCCGAAAGAGTGCGTCTTTTACGCATGCCATTTTGGTGGTCATTTGGGCAGCGATATGCTGGTTGCATGAAGTAGTGCAGTGCGTTCTAATGAACACTCTCGCGTGCTTTGCATGTGCTGCGAATGCTGCATCTATTTATCTATAGGCTCAACGCTCTGCTGGCGCGCGCACAGTCCTCGATTGGCTACTTGAAGATTGTCACGCCGCGCAAATCGTCCGGTATGTGGGCTTTGCTCGTGTAGCTTTTCATGCATACTCGCAACTCTTAGATCTCTCACTCGCTCACATTCATCATTGCCGCTGTAATCCTCACGTAGACGCTGGCGTGAAGAACTATATTTACAAGAACGGCCAGCGCGTCGAGGCCACGAGCGTGCTGGAGGACGGCGCCAAGTACTCGATCCCGGACTACAACGCGCAGATGCAGCGCCATCAGAAGCTGCTGCGTCGCCAGCACTTTATGGACCGCAAGTAATCACGATGTAAACATCATCTCAACGATTGTATTATGCGAATGCATCAGTCCGTATGGAAAATAGAGAGGATGAAGAACACATCAGAACAGGTTGCCGGCTTTCATCGTGGCGTTCGCTTTTTTGGTCTGCGTCTGCACGCGGTCGTTAACGGCGGTGAGGCGCTGCTCGACGCGGGCGATCTGCTCCGTGCTTTTCACGGCCTCGGCGCTCATGAGGTTTGCCTGCTCCTCCAGCTCGCCCAGCGCCAGCGCCAGCTTCTCGAGGTCGCTCAGCGCGTCATTGCGTTGTCCGTGAATTTGCTGTCCGCCTGTGGTACCGCCGTTAGTGGTACCAGGTGTCTGGCCATGACTCGCGTGGTCAGTGTGACCAGAAGCGCCACCAGTGTGCAGACTCTGCTTGGCACGCTCATCACCCGAGAACAGGTGCAGCATCGGTCGCTTCATGTGGCGCAGCAGCTTGTCCGCGTGGTCAAGATCGCCCTCGACCTTGCCCAAGTCGTTTTCAACCATGTCCAGTTTCTCTGGGACAACAACAGCAGTAACAGCAGCAAATGGGCAGATCGGTTATCAACAACCAACAGTACGCTATCGGTCTGATAATGTAAGCAAGCAACGCACCTCCCTGGATAACGATCTCGTTGACCGCCTCGCGTCCGATGAGCTTCGCGCCTTCAATCTCACGCAGCGCGTCCCTGAGTAGATCCTCTTTCGTGGCCGCGAGCTTCTTCACCTGCAGCTGCGGCGACGCCGATGCGCTGAAGCCAAACATCGTCTTGGTCGTCGAGTTGTCTACAAAATGGATACATCGGCAAGCAAGCACAACAAGTGAGACTTTGGTTGCACCGAGCAACCTCTCCATAGGCATACTAGGCAAGAGCTCATTTCGCACCTTGGACTCCACCAACGCGACTGCGCTTCTTGGCGGCGTCCAGCGCGTTCTGCACCACCTCCACCCACTTGTTGAGGTCGCCGAGCGACTCGACAAAGATGTCGAGCTCAATGTAGCCTTTCTTCGGCGCGTGGCCCACAAGCTTGAAGCCGAAGGGTTTCTCGCGGCCGCCCATGACGCCGACCCAGTACTCGTGCTTCTCGACGCTCGACACGTAAAAGCTGCCTTTGGGCACCGGTGCGCCAGTACCACCAGACGAAGAAGAGCCCTTGCTGGCATCGCGGCTCTCGTAGTACGCCACCTGCAGGTCGGCACCGTTGAATATGAGGTAGCGCACGCGCCAGGACTTGCGAAAGTGCCCGCGCTTGGTCACGTACCCTTCGCAGGACGTGGGCTTAAACTTATCGCCAGCGCCGCCATTATTGCCTGACGTTGCGAGCTTGGCGTCCGGCACGCGCAGGATGTTCATGTTATATGCTTGTTGGTGATGTCTATCGATTCTGGAATGCGCCGCTCGGGGCTGGTTCTGCTTGCGAAGTTCCATGTGACTTGAGCTAATCATTATTATTATCAGATTCGTGTCTATAATTAGACGTGGAGGTCATGAGCTCGAGTTTCCATTGGGCAGCTATCAATAGATTGCATGACACGCATCACGACATTCCAAATGTAGCCATGCATTGCCTGCCATTGAGCGTCATGACTTGCTTCCGTTCTGCTTTTTTGACGGCCGATGATCGCAGCATTCGGTCGTGAAGTGCTTAGTGTCGCCTGGTCTTCTATTCACCGCCACTGTGCAAGTGCCCGTAGAGCTACAGTACCTCATGGACCAATTCCAGCAGCAGCACCATGTGGAGGACGTGGGGCGGATCCTGCTGCAGACCCAGGAGCAGCTCCGCCTCATGCGCGAGCAAATGGCGGTGGCTGCCACCTCAACAACCCCATCGTCGTCCATGCGCTTCACCAACAGCGGCGCGTCGCAGTCGGACGTGCTCGCCTTCCAGGAGATCCTGCAGCGCGCCGAGGTCGAGATCCGCGCCAAGGCTGAGCTGGTGCTCAGCGGACTCGTCAACACGAGCAGCCAGGCATCCGCACTGCCGACAGTTAGCAGCACTGCCAATGGCAACGCGAGTCCAAAGGCGCGACCGAGACAGAACATCGCGTCGCTCATGGCGGTGCGGCGCAACTCGCGTCTAGAGAGCGACGAGCCGGACCTCGACTACTTTCGAGCAGTATGTAGCGCTCCATACAGTCCTCTCTACCTTGCCTTCTTCTTCCTTGACAGCTCACATTGTTGTCTTCTGTGTTATTCTGCAGCGGTTCCACAACCCCGCGGTGGAGTTCGTGTCCAGTCCCGTGCTGCCGTCTCCAGTGCAGCGCATCACAAAGGGCCAGCTCGTGAAGAAGAAGATGACGCAGAACGCGCGCCTGCTGCCGAGCGTCAACAAGTGTGATCCGGGCGCCCCCACGCCCGAGCTCTCGGAGCAGGACGCCAAGAGCGGCATGCTCAGCCTCGTGAACCGCGGCTTCCTGCCCATCGGCGCGGACCTCACGCCGGCGTTCGTCAACAGCCACGGGAGCATCATCAAGAACAGCAAGACGCGCATCTACGCCCGCCAGGAGCAACCGATCCGCTCGATGCCGTCCACGAATTCGTCGGGTTTCAACGTCGCGTCCCTCAAGTTTGACATTGCGCCACCATCCACGATGGCCTCGGATAGAGAGAACAACAATGGTTCGGAGCCGTCACCACAGCGAACAACGGCGGCGACGCAGTCTGCTTCAAAGGTGGGGTCATCGCTACTGAGTCCTCGTCAGTATGAGAACAGTGCTGATGCGCGCTCTCGCGGAGTGAAGGTGGTCACTGTGAACTTCCAGGGCGATGCGGTTCGAGGCAACTTGCAAGCCTCGGTGGGCTCCGTAGTAGCAGCGGCGATGCTCTCAATGAACCAGAACCAGGAAGCCGAGAGCCCCGAGACGAACTTGGACGACGAAGCCAACTCCGGTGGCAATGATAATGCTGGCGACGACAATGACGACGCGAGCGTCATGGACGAGCTGCGCAAGAACGTGGAGAAGATCCGCGGGTACAACGAGCTCCTAGACACGTACAGTCTACACCAGTTCATCATCCACAAGGGTCGGGCGATGCGCGAGACGCCCGAGTTCGTGTCGTTCAAGCGCGTGGCGCAGGAAGTCTGGGGGAGCGTCGAGGAGGTGATCAGGGCCCTCGAGGCGCTGCTCACGCGCTACTTCGTGCCGCTCGCGTACATCGACGGCCAGCGACTCATGGCGGTCGCGGCGATGGAGATGGCGGCGTTCAGCAAACGCGACTTGCTCTCGTGCATCGTGAACGAGGACCAGGTCGGCTCGCTTATCCGACGCCCCGGACAGCGGTACAAAGGCAAAGACCGCAAGCGCCGCGCCGCGATCACAATCCAAAACTTTTTTCGCATGTGGTGGAACCAGAAGAAGTATGCTCGCTTCCGCCACCACCTCGCGAGCGTCGTGGCCATCCAGCGCGTATGGCGCGCGTTCGCGAGCCACGAAGGCCTCAAGCGCAAGCTCAAGTTCCAGCGCGCGCAGCGGCACGAGCAGTGGGAGGCCAAAATGCAGCGCCTCAAGCGCGACTGGACGCACATCAAGGGCAACCGCCGCGTGGTCATCCACGTGCCGTCGTTCTCGATCGACGAGCGGTCTCGCATCAGCGCCGACAATTTCTCGGTCAAGCAGAACATCCAACTCTCGCGGCTCTGCGGACTCATCGACCCGAACGTCGACATTGTCTACGTCTCGCCCTTTGAGCTCACGACCGATGTGGCGCAGTATTCGATGAAGCTGCTGCAGCTCGGAGGGATTGTGGACCCCGTCGCGCGCGTGAAACTCGTGTATCCCGAGCAAGCGGCGCGGTTCCCAGCGCACTTCTCGCTCACAACGCTCTTGTTGTACTCGCCGCACTGTCTGCGGCGCATCCAGCGGTACATTAGAAACAAGGAGGCGTACCTGGTCACGGGCATTCCCGGACGCGAAGACAAGCGGCTCGCGATGGCGTTGAACGTACCGATCCTCGGCATGGACCCACTCAGTGCATTACCGCTCATGACCAAGTCGGGCGGCAAGCGCTTCTTCATGCGCGCGGATGTAAACGTGCCAACGGGCACGTACGACATCTACGATGAGGACGAGCTCGTGTTCTCGCTCGCCAAGCTCATCATGTCGCACATCGAGCAGAGCGTCTGGGTGCTCAAGATCGACTACGACCCGTTCGGTACCGGCACGGCGCTGCTCGATGTCTCGACCATGGCAGTGCTGCGCGAGATTCGCCGCGAGAAGAAGAGCCCTGAGTACTGGAAGCAGCCGGGCACGCGGGACAACGCGGCGCGCGCGATCATCGCCGAGCTGGAGCGCACGCTCGCGCATCTGGTCACCCCATTGCATCCCGAGGTGTACCCGAACTGGCAGGAGTTCGTCGACGCGATTTCTCAGTTCGGCGTCGTCGTGGAAGCCGCGCCGTCCGCAGTCGTAGGCCACGTTCGCGCAAATCTATTTGTCGAGCCGAGTGGTGAGGTGCACGTGTCGTCGACCCAGGATATCATCACGAGCAGTAGCAATAGCAGCAGCAGTGGAGGAGGAGCAGGAAAAAAAGCTAGCGCTTACCGGAGCAAGACGGTCGGCTATGCGTTCCCACAGACTGCAGCACCGTACGAAGCCATTCGGGTACGACTCTTGTTATTCTTTGATCCTGTGCTTGGATTCGTGCTAACTCCGGCTTCTTGGCTTGTTGCGTGCTTGTTAGGGAGCGTCGACTGCGATTGGGAAGCTCCTCGCGGGTGAGTGCGTGTTTGGGTACTCGAGCGTCGACTACTTGGTCTTCCAGGAGGACAAGACCCACGCGGCGCGGCTCTGGGCGATGGCACTGCACCCATACCTGACCGACTCGGCCTCAACCTTCGCGACGTTCCACTTGCTCAACCGCGGCGCTCTGAACGCAAACTCGGGGCTCTACCATCTCCCATCCGCAGTAGCATCTCCATCCTCGTCGTCAACAAAGCCGCCCAAACCCAGTCATTCTAGAGCTGCTGGTGCTACCGGCACATCCGCAGCTGATCTGGTGATGCAGGAGGTGACACACTCCGGACTCATGTCGCTCGAAAAGGCTGGCGCGCAGCGCACGTACGTTGTCAGCGAGTACATTTTCCACCCGAACGTGTCCACGATGCAGTACAGCGCGTTCTTTCACACCTGTCGGCTGCACGGCGTCTGCTTTGATATCGAGCGCTGCGTCGGCTCCGTGTTCCTGCTCGCCGACAGCCTCACCGCCGGGGTCTTCGGCATCATGTGCTGCAGCGACTCAGCGAGCGGCGCGCTCGGCTTCCTTCGAACAGCGCTGGAGGTGATCGGACGCGAGGTGGGCACCCAGGCGCTCACGGATGAGTTCATGGGCGGCGGCAAGTCAGAAACCGGGAACTTCGCAGACGTGCTCGCTGTGATCCGCGCGCTGACTGGTGGCAAATCCGCGAAGCTGGAGAAGATTCGGCGCCTGCGCAGAAACTGAGGGGTGTTAATGGAGCCGTTCACTCACTTGATTGGTTGGCTGGTTGCTTGAGCATTATCGACAGCCAGCAACAACAGGCAGAGGAGGGAGGAAGACACAACAAGCTTAGCTTGGGGTTCCTAATCGCCCGCGAGTGGTGGCTGGTGGGCTCTTCCTATTTAGATATTATTCTACGCAAAGAAATGATGAACAAGAGTGGGAGGCAGAACCCGGAAGGGGACAGACGAACGAACAAGCAAGACAGACGAGTGAAGTGCACGCGTGCCTATGCTCATTTCTTTTTCAGAATGCCGACGGGTTTGAAGTTGACCTTTGGTGCTGCGGGCGGCGGCACGACGTAACTCAGGTGGTTACTGGCAGTGCTCACGTTGGATACGTTGTTGCTGCTTGCCTCCGACGAAGCCGCCGAGTGCGTGTCGCTACTGTCCTGATGGTGCAGCTGGCGCAGCAGATTCATGCCTCCAGAGACGTCGACGTAGAACTGCTCACCGACGCGCTGAGGATCGACGAGCCACTCGAAGAGCGCGGATGTCTCGATTCGGTACGTTCCGTGGTTAACTGCGATGATGTCGACAAACGCCCGACGGATCGTCCGAATATCTTCCTTCGATAGCGAGAACTGCTCTTGCGCTTGGTTCTCCGTGATCAGCGCGTATGGTCCCGAGGCAGCAGTGACGATAAGTTCTAATAGAGGCTGCACTTTTTTCCAAATGCGACTTCTTCCTTTGCCGAATTTGTCTTCAAAGATTTCTTCGTAGATTTCGTAAATCGACTCCGGGAGGTCGTGCAGCACGTCAAGCGGGATGTATCCGTTGTCTTCCTCCATGCCGGGGTGGGACAGCGCCTGCTTCGTGAAGTCCAAAAAGGTAAAGTTGCCGCCACTCTTGCGCTTCAAGATCTCGCGGGCTTGCGGGACATCCTTATCGCTGAAGTTGCCGATGATGTCGTTGATCAAGATGATCGTGTCGTTCATGTAGTTCGTGTTCTTCGTGCTAAAGTCGAGCAGGGACGTGATCGCCAGTTTCGCTGGGAGCTCAGGAGAAGGTTTGCTCGTGACGAACACGCCGATCCAAGTCGGCAGCTCGGGGATGATCACTGCGAGGAAGTCCAAGAGATCGTTGCGACCCTTTGATTTGCACTGGTCGATGCCGTCAAACACGAACACCTTGGCGGTCAGTGGCTCCTCAAGCGCGCAAAGCGGGTCCACCAGCACCTTCCGTGCGAGCACCAGTGGGTCCGTTTCTTCGAGGACGTACTTGAGATTCAGTCGCGCAAGCTGGTTCTTGAAGAGAGGCAGGTTCGAGATCAGCTGGTTCACGAGAGACAGCAGCACGTTGCGTGGACTGCTCTTCGACTTGCGATCAAAGACACAGAGGTGCATCGCGACGACGTTGTCGTGGAATTTGTCGCAAAGCGCACCAGTGAGGGTACTCTTTCCCGATCCGCCATCGCCAACAAGAGCCAGCAAGTTGTCGACGCCGACGTTGAACCGCGAGTCCACCCATTCCTGAAACCGCTCGATCGCCCACTCTCGCGAAGATGGATCGTAGTTTTGCGCGAAGGCTTGCAGCTCGGTGGAACACTCCACGAGCGGGAACATCTCGTCGATCTGGTGCTGCAGCAGCGGTGTTGAGAGTGCGTCGTCTGCGACAGGAGCGAGCTGCGTCAACCGCGAACTGGCACGCACGAGCACTGGCGCTGAGTCTTCTCTCGTCGCGCGCCGCTCTTTCGTAGCCTTCGACGTGTAGAGCGCAGTGGTGCGGGAGATCGTGTCCAGTTCGTCGGACGAGAGCTCAGGTTGGGCCTCGGCACCAACAGCAGCTCCTGAGGCATCCAACGATCGCACGCCCTTGCTCTCGAGAGCGGTCACAAGCTGGATGATCGTGCCCTTCAGCATCGTGATCTCCTTGAGCACGTCGTAGCGCGTGACGTGCATCTCGTTCATCATCTCGCGTCGGATCGCCTGTACCTCCAGCTTCATCTCAAAGAGTTCGGCACGCAGCGCGTCGATCGGGTTTCCTCCATTGCTCGCTGCCGCCATCGTCTCCGTCGCTCGGGAAGCAGCAGGGAGTACTTCGTCTTCCTGTAGCGGCATCAAATTAGTACCGCGCATCTGCTCCGTGGTGCGGTACATGTCCGTGACGCGCAGCGAGCCGCCCGTGGCTCTGCTGGCATTCCCGTTGCTGTACGTGTCGGTGCTGCGCATGGAGCTGGTGGTCGAGCGTCCAAAGTTGTCGGTCGAGCGCGCACTTGGATTCGCATTGCCGTTCGCACTGCCGTTGTAGAACATGTCCTCGACGTCGTCTGACATGTAGCTGGACGTGGAGGACGCGGCGCTCGTGTTCATGGTCGTGTTGCGCTGGAAGCGATGCGCCTCCTCCTGCACGTGTTTGCTCATGCGCAACGTCTCCTCGTCCGTGGCGCGCACGGTCACGGCGTCCGACTGCGCGCGCTCGAGGCGCTTCTGCTTGGACTTGGACGAGCTCAGCTTGTTCTTGAGCTTGTGCATCGCGGCGGCTTGGCTTGCTGGGCTTACTTACGTGGAGCTTCTTGTGTGGCTTGCTGGGTTGCGTTGGTCGTGCTCGCTCGGCTCTCTCTATGAAAAAATGTATGCAGGTGTGCCTTTGTTGGGGAAATGCGCAAGTGCGCCTGCTGCCGCAGAGAGCAAGCAAGCACAGCACAGCAGGCGGCGGGCGCTTCTATTGGGGGCGAATGGACTGAACAGGCAGCAAACCCGCTCATAGTGAATCAGTTGTGCTAAGTGAGATTATGATTAGATAAAACAGGCTACTGAATATGAAAAGAGTAAGACCAAGTAATTGCGATTCATTAAGAGTTATGTTGACTGAAAATGCACACATTTCATATTTGAGAGGATCGAGTTGAAAAGGTGTTTCTGAACATACGTACGCGAACGCGACACGACGCCAGCAGCCTTCGATTCTGAGCCTGTTAATACAGCAAGGTGGCCGATTATGGATTATGGGTGGGTAATAACGACGATGATAGTCAGCGGTTAGACTTGCCATTTGTATGGGACGCCAAAAGCACCCAAACCGACCATCACTCCATCTATACTTGATTAAATTATGTTCGCCCTACCCCCATCCCCACCCTCACTCTCCTCTGTTTTGCTGACTTTTACCCGCCACACTCAACTGACTGAAGCCACTGAAGCCACTGTCAACAGCAAAAAAGCGGCGCGAGTTCCAAAGTGACGCGGCGCGTCATCTATTCGACTTCGGATGCGCGAGTCCACGTGGTGCTGTACTGTTGCTTCGACCGTTCCATGTTGCAGCATGCATGTACTTGTATAGGATATAGTTTGACCTCCAGAGAGAGAGAGAGTTCCAGTTGTCAAGCCAAAGCAGCCAGCGCCATCCAGTCAGCTCGCCCTCGAGTCCGATTCCGCGAACGCGCCTTTACAATTGCGCGGTCATGTCGTGAAACGGATGAATAGGTAGGTAGGAAGGAAGGAAGGAAGAGTGGGTCGGTGGGTGAGTTGGTAATGACGCAATGGGTCAATGCGTTATGGTTATATGCTGGGCTCATGGCGTGGGGCTGTAGCAGTGAGGAGCCAGCCAGTAGGAAGGCTACTCTACATGCTGCTGGCTGACTGGAACGCCAACAGAGTGATAACATCCCAAATGAGATCGCATATTCACGCACGCGCAGCGGGGTAGAGGCACAAGTTGGATCGCCGCAGAGCGCAGAGGAGGAGCAGCTCACAAAAAAAGAAATCTCTATTAACGAAAAAGAAAGGAAGACGAGCAGCGCATGACAGACACCAGCAGCTCTTGAGAGGAGCACCAGAGACCAGAGAGAAAGAAAGACGAAGAGGAGACGCTTGGCCCCGGGTCATCCTCCTCGTACATATGACTGGTGGTCAGAGGCGATGAAGCCATGCTTTTATGATCACGCACGGCATGGAAGCGAGCGCACAATCCCACTTGCTTCCACATAGTCGGCATCTTTCGGCACCGCGTCTCTCTCCGCTCTCCCTCCCACTCCACTTCACTCTCCATCGCCCCAAGCGCCAGCTTCTGACAGCATTTCCTTTTTCTTCTTTCTTTCCTCTCGTCATTGCTGCGTTTACATGCCTGGAGGTGGACGGTGCGCCGCTGGCTGCGATGGCTGCGATGGCTTTGTGATCCCAGCCGCCGAGCGGTGCATGGATACCTGTCGTGCCCAACAAGAAGAGAAGAGCAAGTCAATAATGAGCAGCGACGCAACATTCGCTCGCTGTCATGAACAATGGGATAACAGGCAAGCGCGTACCTCGGCTTGGAGGTTGAGGCACATCTGGCGGAACATTGCCACTTCGTTCTGGAGGCCGTTGATGATCTCTGTTGTGTGTGTGAATAGACAAACAGAAGCATTCGCAGAGAGAGTCCGCATGTTAGTAGCTGCTCATCCACCACTGCATAGCAATAGCGATGCGTTCCAGTATTACCTGCATCACGCTGCAACTGCTCCTGCATGCTGCGGTTTGCCACCGTCAGCTGCTCCTGCACAATACGAAGCTGCGCGTTCTGGTTGCCGAACAGATACAGCTGGTCCATCATCTCCGACACCGCGATGGTTCGCGTCATCTAAGAAAACACACAAGCAAGCGGGTGTTAGCCGTCCCATCCAGGCGCATATACGTCGTGTGCCACCAAATACCGTCGCCAAAGCACCGCGACATACCTGTCCGTCTGCGCGGGTGATCTTCACGTGGGTTGGCGAGTAAATCGCCCCCAAGTCGGTACCATTCTGCTGTTGTTGCTGTTGCTGCTGCTGCTGCTGTTGCTTCTGTTGCTGCTGATTTGGTGGTGCCGCAACTCCATTCGGCACAGCAGGTGGTGGTGGTGCGCTCGTCTGCATTCGTATCATCCAGAAGCATCACGTCGAGTCAGTCAGTCAAAGAGCTCTACGCGTAATCCACGCATATTCGAGAGTAATGAGTGATCGTACCTCCTGCTTCGCTGCGTGCTGTGGTGCTGGAGACGACTTTGCATTCATCTTTGCAGCCGCTGGTGAAGGTTTTGCCTTCGCCTCCACTTGCTTGAATCGGAACAATAGCATGGAGCAGTCAGCTAACAATCCCAAGAAGCTAGCTGCTCTGTGGAACTCACCTTGGCGACTGGTGCTGCTGCCTTCGGCTGTGGCTGCTTTGCTGTTGGCACCGGCACTGGCGCAGGCGCTTTCTCTTCTTCTACTACTACTGGTGCAACTACCGCTGCTGGTGCCGGCGCTGGTGCCTCGTCGGCAGGCTCAGGCGGCGGCGTCGTCGTCGACTTGGCCGCCTTGCCCTTGCTCTTCTTGGGCTTGGAAATCGCGCACATGGCTAGATCCTTCAGCACAGCGCTATCACTGCATCACATAAGCACAGCATAGTACGCACACATACACGTACACAATTCACAATGTCAGTTCCTTCGATAACAAGTCATACGGCACCAGCGTGTCTGGCAATCAGCCAGCCAACCAGCCATTCAATCACACGCGTTCAGACCTGTTCTTCTTCTTGGTGCGGCTCTTCTTCTTGGCCTTCTGCTTCTCCTTCTGCTCCTCGCGTCGCTCGTCGGCGCTGTTCTCCGAGTCGCTGCCCGCGAGCTGGTACGCGAGGAAAGCGCTGTTCTTCTTCGTGCGCAGAGCCATTGTGGGATGAATGTGGGGAGGAGGCGGTGGGCGGGCGGGCGTCGAGGTGCTCGTGTCTGTGATGCAATTGCTGCTGTGAAAGACAATCTCTGGTGACCACAGCAAACCTTCCAGTAGATCTCCCTAGTTCAATCAAACATACTGGATATAACATTCATTATCTAACGCAGACCACAAATATGCAAAGCAAAAAACCCATTAAAACAAAGACATCACGAGAAAGCTGACTAACATGTACAGAATATCAATGTCAAAATATTGTGTTGAGAAGGGGTTTTGTGTGCTGACAGAAAGGGATATTCACCTATATATTCAAGTAATCGGACAAGTAGCCTATTTAAACATGCGATTTAAACACCTCCGATTTACCCAAATCCTGCATGCCCTAACTGCCGTTCATCGAACAGTGAGCCAAAAAATTGCTCTTTGAGAATTGTAAGGGGTCGGTTCACCAAAACACAATGAACCATGGTTAAACCACCTTATCCGGAATTTGCCCAATTGTTTGGAATTTTATACAAGACAAGCATGTATATCGATGTTTGAGCTATACAGTGGCTTGTGACAAATATGACGCTTGGCTAAACCAAACCAAACTACTATCACACATATGTTGCACGCACCACAGTCACAACTGAGCTACGAGTCTTCCAGAAGTCTGTCAGGGTGGGTGGACCTCTTGTGCTGAATACCAAAGTGACAACTGGTCTCGCAAACTTGTTGTGTTCGACACTTCACACAGCAGTGGCTAGGGCAAAGCGACACTCTACTAAATTATTAGTCACACGTCTCATGGTACGCTCGCATCGCTGGTGTAACCTAGCTGGCGACCAGAGTTCCCCGCCTACGAGCCACTCCGAGACTCGACTACCTTAGTCATAGGTCTCTGGATACTGGATTTTGATCTGGCGCGACGAATCCGGTGACCAGAGCTTGCCGCCTGCCAGTAGCTCCGAGATCTCGCGCGAGGAGAGAGTGACCGACTCAATTGCGTCGAAGAGATCTGGCGCAGACGTCGACTAGTCATGCATACAACACACAACAGTCAGGGTCAACGTTGTGCTAGGAGAGCAAAGTTCAAGCAAGAGACCACGCGAACCTTGGGGATGTTGTGCAAGAACCGCATGATGTCTTCTGCTTCCATTCCGAGCAACGCATCCTCGTACAATGTGAGGATTCCTATAGCATTCGAAGTCGTGCAGACGTTGGTCAGTTTTGAACTCAGGAAGCAATCTACATGGGTTCATTGAGTTGAGGACAACAAACATACCGACGCTCGCCTGGAAGAAGAACGGCGTTCCGAGAAACACAAAGCAATCCCAAATACGCAACGCCAGGTTCAGCGGCAAGCTTCTTGTGAACAGCGTCAGCGCCCTGTTTCAAAAAAAAGGAAATCGAACATCAACGATCAGCACAGATAGCCTTTCTCTATCATCTACCTTGGAGCCGCGAAAAGCCAGGTAAACCACGTACCAGTCGACGGCGTACATCTGGGCTTCGATACCAGAGTTCTCGAAATGGGCATGCAGGCGAGGCAACTCGTACTCGATGATCTGGTTGTATACTCCCAAATAGTGGAAAGTCTGTCAACAGCACAACACAAGTTTAGCTCGTTAGAAAGCAAAATAGTCAGTCGCTTATAGCAAATGCAAGCACTTGTCTCACCCTTTTCTCTTCGAGGCGAAACATGTCAAAGAGCAGACTTGTGCTCATGAGCGACACGAGCGCCTTGAACGCC
This sequence comes from Globisporangium spiculum, assembly GCA_023335655.1. NCBI lineage: Eukaryota > Oomycota > Peronosporomycetes > Pythiales > Pythiaceae > Globisporangium > Globisporangium spiculum. The sequence continues at coordinate 22,603 of JAADVO010000015.1, forward strand.
GTGAAGCTGTCCATGTGGAAGCACAGTGCAGCCGCGAGGTAGCTCATCCCCTGCACGTACCCCAGGTCGGGACGATAGCAGATGTACGCCTCCAGCACCTCGGTGGTTCGCTCCGTGCCGTCCGCTCCGGCTTGGAAAAGCGGGTGGTGGCCGAACGTTCGCGGCATGTCGACGTTCACCAGCCGAATGCTGCGCTCGCCATGCGCCACGAGCATCTCCGCGATGCTCACTGCTTCCTGCAGCATCGCTGCGTGCGCCTCGTCATCCGCCGCGGACTGAGAAACGGACTGACTTTCATCATCACCAATTAGCTTCAACTTGGTACCATTACTCGTCTCTGCAATCGTGTGGTTCTGTGGATCAGAAGCGCTGCTGCTGCTGTTTACTGTCGTCGCAGGCGAGCTGGAGCTGCTCACGAGACTGGAGGCCGAATTTGTGCGTTCTGCTGCCTGGAGGCGGGTTCGGTTCTCTGCTTCTCGTTTCAGCACCATCTCGCGTCGCACAGCCAGCGCTCTCGCCTTACAGATCTTGAACAAATCTTCGTTCACCTGCAGCTTGTTGCCCAAGATCCACGCCCACGCGCGTCCACGCACTTCCTTTGGGATTCCAGCGAAACAGAGCGCTTCGACAAGTGACGAGTCCTGTTTGCCGCTTTGCGGGATGATGTCATCGACCCAAAGCTCGCTAAACGACTTCTTCATCTTGGGCAGCCGCTGGCGCTTGCGCTCCTCTTTCCGCTCTCTCGAAAACCGGTTCGGCTTGCCAAAGCGCCGGTTGTGCGCCATCAGCACGGGGATCGTGTTTGCCTGTAAGATCGAGTCCGACATGTTGCGCAGCAACGTGGTGGACGAGCCAGTGGCGTCGTGGTCGGTCTGCTGCTGCGATCGGATCGCATTCACCCACAGCGTCCGCTCTTGCTCCGTCGACGCGCTGATAAAGACCTCCCGCGTCGCGCTCTTGAGCTCAATGACAAAGTTCCCGAGATGCACGACGTGGTTCTGGTCATCGATCTGTATAAATTGGTGGAAGCGTCATAAAGTAACCAACTGTGAGTCTGCTCACTTTATCTATCTGACGAGTCCTTGAGCCTGCCTGGATGGAGGGAGACACACACGTACCACTCGGAAGTCGTTGACTAGCATACATCCTCGTAGCTTCTTGCCCGACTTCTTTGAGTACAAGAGCTCATTCTACGCAGAAAATAGAGCGCGATATCAGCAGTAACACGAGAAAGGAATGCATGTGCCGGACGATTGTTACACAGGCGCCAAGGAAGCACTGCTCAAATAACTCGCGACGCACGTACTCTTGTGAGGATGAAGTATCGGATCTTCCAGAGCTTGAGGTGCTTACTCTACAGGAAAGCGCGAGCGCGCGGCGTCAACACACAAAGAAGCAAACAAGCAAGTCGTCAGATTTCACTAGCGCATGTAGATATAAATACACTGCTGGTAGTCGCCGTAGAGCGTGGCGAACAGAGCACCAGCAGCAGCGTCATCACGTGTGCGCACGCACACACGCATACATACATACATACACATATACAGTAGACGCAGATACACACGCACCTGTTTGTGCAGATAGCCCTGCAGCAGCGCTTCTTGTGGCGGCGCGACGCTCATCTCGACCGCGATCGAGTCGGCTTTTGCCGATTGACTGCAACTCTGTGCAGATAAACTGGAGCTCTTCGACAGTGGTACGGTCCAGTTTGTATCAGCTTGAGATCCCCACTCTGCGCTCCACATGGTCCCTGTGGGTCACTGTGTGGGCCCACAGGGTTTTGCGAAATCAGAAAACAGAAAAGGTAACCATTGAACATCTCTCTACAAGAGCGATGTCTCTCTACAAGAACGGCCAGGCGCGAGCAGAGCAAACAAAAAGCAGAAAGCAAAAAAGCAAAGCAAAAAGCCGAGCGATACATTTGAAAAGCTGGATTACGGAAGCGCCTGTGACGACTGCGACCGCACTTTCGAGCTCTGTCCATCCACACAGAGAAAGCGGCGGGCTGTGCGACGAGGGGCGATCGTCTAGCACGGTCTCCATCTCTCTGTCTGTGTACCCACACTCTCCTGCGCCTCCCGTGCTGGCTGCTTGCTTCGTGTGTCTGGCTGCGAAGAGTCCCAGTTTGGTCAGTTTAGTGGCGTCCACCGAGAGAACGAGGGTCTCTGTTCTGGAGCGCGTTTTTTTTTATAGAGAAGCAAGAAGAAAACAAGATGCGGGATATTTTGAACCGCATGCTGCAAACGCGGCAGCAGGAAGCGCTGGCCCAGGCGATCGAGGAAATGGACCAAATGCACCAAGAGGACGCAGCAGCAGCAGCAGCAGCCACAGCCCTTTCCGACCCAGCACCAGCAACAACAGTCTCAGAGGCACCGATAGAGGCGCCGTCGCAGATCTTCCAGCCGCTCGTCGTCTCCCAGACGACGGTGCACTCAAGCATTGTCGACGCTACGAGCCAAGCGCGGGCGTCTTCTACGAGCGACTTCACGCTGCCGCCGCTGCAGCGGATGGGCGTGAACTACGCGGAGCTACCGGCGTTCCTCATGAACATGGTCGACTTCAGCGGATCCAGCAGCAGCAGCAACGACAACGGTGGTGGAGGCAATAGGCTCTTTCGCTTCGGACAGCATCGCCACCAGCACGCCCATGGTAGTGGAACCGGTGGTGCGGGAAGCGGCGGGATCCAGCGTAACCAGGAGTATAGCCATAACCATTTCGCTCTGGACGACTGGAATCAGCTCTCATCATCGCGTATGGACTTGAATTCCGACAATGACGACCTCCAGTTCGTGGCGTTATCGCCCATCCACCAGTACCAGCAACCCCGCTTCAACCACCAACTGCAGTTGCGCCATCTGCAGCAGCAGAGCGCTGCGGCGAGGTTGGCCGCCTCGAGCGCGCTGGGTCCGTTCGCCATGATGAGTCGCGCTCCCCCGGGACCTCCGCAGGAGATTGACCTAACGGTTTCTTCATCCGAGAGCGACGACGACGACTCCGAGTCCGACAGCCACGGGGTGTTCACCGGCGGAGACGACGACGACGACGACGAAGAGAGAGATGGAGAAGATGAAGATGGAGAAGTGGAGATCATGCACACACGGACAGCGACACCGGCAGCAACTCTAGCCGTCGCAGCAGCGATTGGAGGCGGCGCAAGCGGAAGTCCATCCACACGGTATCTTACGTACACATCAGTTCCTCCGCTGCGAAGGAAGCGACGGCGCCAGGAGAGCGGAGATGGCACAGCAGCATCTGCCGCTGCCACCGCTGACGATCCGATAAATCCCGAAATGTTTGACGGACAGCGCGCAGAATCCACGAACATCAGCATGGAGAACAACGAGACGATCGAGCGGTTCAAGAAGTCACTCAAGTGCAGCATTTGCTTGGACGTGATCGAGGAGATGACGTCGACGATCTGCGGCCACGTCTACTGCGGAAAGTGCATCCGGCTGGCAATACGCGTGACTGCGAAGTGCCCTCTGTGCCAGAGGAAGCTGCGGCCGAAAGACGTGCACCTGCTGTACTTTTGAGAGAGCCCAAATGATGCATCCACTTTCTGCTGGTGGATTGATCATAACAAGGAGGGGCGAGTGTGGGATAAGCATCAAGACCTGAAGAGATCGGTAGTCACTCACGTTGTGGAGTGGTTCAGATCGGTATTATAACTTTACAATAAATTGAATGTGAGACAACAGAATCTTCGAAGAGATCTCGTTCGGTTGCTGGGGAGTGCTCCTTTCACTCCTCTTCTTCTTGCTGCTCTGGAAAGAACTCGTTAAAGTTGAGGCGAATGTAAAGATGCTAGTAACAAGAACAGATCGCACCAAGAGCAAAAAGTTAGTCACCGGAAACGAACAACCGTATTTGGGATGAAAAACGCACCTTCGAGAACTCGCGCACAGATCGCTCTCGATCGCTTCGCATCAGCTGGAGTTTGCTAATAAGCTCGCGCAATGCTGCGTCGTGCTCTTGCCGGAGATCTTGGATCCATGTGGCTTCTCCGTTGATCATGCCCAGACGGGATCCATACGTGCGCACAAACGAAGACAGCTTCCACGCAATGGCGAAGACTCGTGAAATAGCGCTATAGATCTGGTTTATGCAAGCGTCGAAGTTGTCGATTCAGTGAGCCGCTCAAAAAGGGTAGTTGAAATGTATCAACTTACCTCATTGCCTGCAGCATCCAGAAAGCAACAGCTCAGTGTCATCGAAATATATCGTTCGTGTGCTTCACGCAACTGCATCAGGTTGCTTGAGTTGTTCGCACAGTGCTCTAACTCGGCCCAAGCAGTCAGCAAAACCTGCAGCACATTTGAAGATGTCAGCACCAACATTTTCCCTTCACCCCACCGATTGCAGTGCGTATTGGCACTTTTTGTTTACCTTTGTAACAATGGCTTCGTTGAAAGCGCTGATGAGCGCCTGCGTCCTGTGGAATATATCGTCGCAGCTCTTGAGTACTGTGTGCACACCTTCGGCTTGCCGTGTTGACTTCCGGGTGATCATCCAGGTCTCACTGAGCTCCAAGTTGGTCAGGCGGAAGTAGAGCAACAGCCGATGGATATTTGCGTAGCTCCTCAGTGACTTGGAAGAAATCACCGCTCCGAGTGGCCACTCCACTTTGTATTGGAGCTCGATATTCGACAAGAGGCTAGGGATATCAGGTGACATTGTCATGCTTCCTAAAGCTGCTCAGATATAGGGAGATACATTAAGAGTCAGTTTCCGGAACAAGAAGGAGTCGAATCGTCTCAATACCAGTAAATGCAGCGCGTACCTTGCAAGATCTTTTCTGAAGTAGCGTAATGGAATCGATGCGCGTACTCTTCAGTGTGGATTCCGCTCTCGATCATTGCTAGCGTCAGCGCTGATGTCAAGCGATCGGACAGCCCCCAGCTGACCCTCGTTGTAGACATCACGCCCGCCAAGAGATCTCGCGAGAAAATGTCCATGCACAGCCCTTCCGACATGAACATAATGCTGCGAAGCCACTTGAGGTGCTCCACCAGGTATAGGTCGTCCACGAACAGTTCTACGCCCAAGCGGTCAAGAGTGTTTCCGATCAAACTTACAGGCGATTCGACGCAACCACATACTATTAGCGGGAACGACTGAAGTTTCTGGGTCTCGTCCGCAGCCTTACACATACATCACACAATTTCCATTAGCGATACTACAAAAGAACATCAGGTTTGTTGCACTTACATTTTTCAGAACATCGCAGATAATGTTCACGTCCTCGCTGGATCCACGGTGCGAGAAATACTCGTGGATGTCGGAAAGCGCGTCGAACAATCGTACAGGTACAGGAACTATCTCTGCATCTGGAGTCAGCATGTCTGGGGTGGGTTCTGACGTTGCACTTGGTGCCGCATCATCTGATGCATCGCTCACAGAGTGAGGTTTCTCAGGATCCAGACTCTCCTCATCTACATTAGCTTCAGCCATGTCGACGTCAAGGTCTCCCTCTCCTTGGTGGATATCCGTGTCGGTGGTAACAGGCTCGTCTGGATCGCTTATATTTTCAGAGAGTCGTGCGTGCTCGATTGTTTCTCCCATGGTGGCGGATACTGTACCTTCTCCACCATAGAGGCAGTCATAAACCGATTTACCAGAATCACCAGGCTCTCGGAGAACTCGAATTGTCGCAGCATCATGTGTTCGATCACCGGCGTTTCGGGTTTCTTTTCCAGCAGTTGGCGTATCAGCAGCAGCACGTTCTGAAGCTGGGCTTGAAAGCACAATGGAGCTGCGACTGCCTGACGAGACGTTTACCCTTACCGAGTATTTCCAGTCGTCACCAGCCCTGCTTGGAGCCTGCGTCTTCATCGTAGACTCACTTTTGCGCTGACTGTCGACAATTTCTTCATCACCTTCCATGTTGATATCTGCATTCTCAGGACCACAAACTCTGTCGGCTAGTGAATCAGAGTGTGTGCCGCCGGGTGCATCTCCGTCGACACTGGCTATTGAGTCATCAAGACCGGCACTGCTCACTGGTAAACATTTCTCTTCAGCAAACAATCGTTGTCACAGTCGATATTAGTGGTTCATTTGTTTTAGCAAGTGATGACACGTTGACTTACCTTCACTCCACTTCGCCTTCTCGCCTTCAAGCAGCTGATGAAGCTGTGCCCGCGCGGAAGAGCATCGGATCGCGCGGTTTCTTCTCCATTTTGCGTACTGATGTCGATCGTCTGCCTCGGCCATCAGCGTGGCATACCTATGTGCCCAAGAAACTTAGAATCAACCAACTCGCAAGCATGGTGGCTATGGCATGTGTGTCGTACCTGTCTAAAAGAAAATCTTTCGCCTCTTGCTCACGCTTCTCCAGAGCATCTGTTTCCTGCTTTTGATGTATCTCGTCTGCTGCTGCCTCGAGCTTTGTCTCAGTCAAAACGAGCCGCTCCTTCTCGATAATCTGTTCGTCCAGGAGAGCTCGTTGCGCCGCTTGCTTGGTCAGAATCTCCTCGTCCTGTGCATTTCCACACAAATGAAGGCATTAGCAACAAACACTCCATAAGCGAGCTTGCCCACAGCAGCATGAACGCACTCTCTCGCGCGCGTGGATATTCTCAATCAAGACTGACTCCTCTCCAGCTCTCCTTTGTAACTCTTCCATTCTCCACAGCTCTTTCAGCCGTGCAGCTCTTTTGGCATCATCGTAGGATAGAAGCGCCACTGAGATCTTCTCCTCGAGACGACCGAGCATTTCAGTGGAGCCGTCTACGTTATGGTGCAGCCGTAGTGGCTCGTTGAGAACCTATACGACACAAAGACATATTGAGGAGGGTCAATGTAGCAGTCAACGCACTCATAAGCAAATGCAATGGCATTCGTACCGAAACATTTTTGCGAGGCCCTGAATCGCTCCTCTGAAGCACTCGCTGGACAACCCCCAGGCGGATCACTTGGTCTGCGACTTTACGCAAGAAACCCGGTACCATGTCCTCGACAGACAACGCCCCAAAATCTCGAGCCAGGAGACCGTCGCCTCCGTCTGTGACTGATAGCTCTGTGAGATACATGCTCCACTTGGTGAGATCGAATTCGTCCTATATGAAGAAGAATGAAGTGGGAGTTAGCATAACGTGAGCAAAAGAAACTCCAAGGAGGTATAGGAGGATGACCACTTACGTATGGATCAGTGGCATCGGACACATTCCCAAACGATACGAACTCGGTGAGCACTTCGAGGAACGGAGATGACGCTTTGATCAAAAACCAGGTGACGAGCTTTGACTTTCTCCCGAGTGCGTCTTCCAGAGTAGTTCTCGTCAGCTCGTCGTGGAGGTGGTTCAATAGCGCTAACCCGCGCGGGAATTCTACATTCAAAATCAGCAAGCACAGCATGAGCAAATAGGCAACCAATCATACCAGTGTTGCTGCGCATACCGTTTTCTAGGAGCAGGGGCCAAAATTGATCTTGATCGCATCTGAAGAGACTAGCAACGAAGTGTAGCTGGCGGCACACGTGACGAGTCTTTACCACCACTGATGCAATGGAGTTACTGGGTTGACTCGAGATCCTCTCTACATCAGACTTCAAAAGAGGTGTAGTTAGCACAATCCGTACTCATCATTCAATAGATTTTGAGGTGAAACATACCTGATATGTTGAGAGATACAGCAGCAAGGCATCTCCCAGTGCCTGTAGCGTTTTTCCTCCTCGCTTGGAGTCTTGCGCGTAATAGATCGCGAGAAACTCGAGCCGTAGGAACATGGAGCCTACTTTCCTGAAAATCTATCAGAGCAAAGAATACGGGTTAGCCCAATACACAGGAAGGCGCTGAACATGGCTGTAACTAAACTCACCTCTAGTACCGACGAGAGGCTTCTCACAGTGCCGGTACGAAGCTTCAATGCCCGCATCTCGGGAAGTCTGAAGGATACAGACTGGACGTCGCGCCTGAAAACTGCCGACTCTACTCCACTTAAAGCACGAAGAGCATCCTGCAACAACAAAAAGCATAGCATCAGTCAGATTTGCTCGCAAAATGGAAAAGCAGCAAGATAAACAGAGATCGCACCTGTACCACGTCGCTCTCGTATACTTCCAATGTGCCACTGTCGATATTGACGGCAATGCCGGTTCTCAGAAATGGCAATGGAGTCTCTTCAACAGCGACAGTCGAATCCTTCGCAACGTCTCCGATGTCCTCCCAGGCATACGACTGAGCAGGCTTCGAGTAATCATAATGTTCAAAACTCATGGAATCGGCAGAAGAGCTCGCTGTTTGACTGCTCGCATCATCTCCCCAGTCAAAGTCTCCAGTATCCGCAGCGCATCGAACTTCTTTCGAGCCGTCGAAGAAAAAAACCTCCGCTTCGTGGCCTTGTTGGAAGTGGTCTGTTCGTGAATTCTTGCTGACATCTTGCTGCGAGAGTTGAGCACTGAGGCTCCAGCTGAATATTCGCAACAACAGCAAATCGGGGTGAGATAGCGAACTGTTTAATGCTGGGCAACACATCAGTGGTTGGACTTACTTCGGCGGGAACCCTGAGAATATGTCTGGTAGCGGTGGCGTATCCGAATCCTCGGCAGCTAGTCCCATGAACTGATTCGACTACAGACACGATAGATACACGGTTACTTGCTTGGAGTTCAACTGGCTTAACACGAATACATGTTTTAGACAACTTACCCCGAACGGAAGATTGAAACCACCAAGGTGCCCAGTGTTTAGCTCAATTGAAGACGCTTCTGGGATCCAAAGGCTCATGTGCTGTTTTGAGAGATTTTGAAATAAGCCGAACTCATTCTGAGAGAGCACTCTAGGGCAACAGAACAAGCATGTTAGTCTCGTCAATTCGGCTTCGCCACTGTTTATAAGGTATTTTTCACGTACTTTCTCTCTTGCAGTGGAACCGCTTCCGCGCTAAACATCGCCTCCGAATCTAGCACCAAGTCGATGTTGTTCATGCGGATGTGTTCGCCGATTCGGCCCTTCTCTCTCTTCGAGGACTCCTATTAGAAGCATACACACATGATCAAATCCTGACTCTTTCCAACACAACTTTCGACAGCAACGTCATTACCTCATGGGCCACGCGTGTGGGGTCTTCCATACGAAATGTGTGTCCATCCTGCCCTCCACTCAGCGCAATTAAAAGATGCAACGCCGCGTCTATTGGGAACGATCCTGTAGTGTAAAACATACCAAAAGCACATGGCGGTGTCAGTTGTTGCAATCACATCTAGTGCAGCAACGCTTTACGAGATGCGTACCTGACTGCGCAGCTACGTCATGCGATAACTCTAGACACCGATCTGCGACTTCATCCAACCGCTCCACCATTTTGAACCTGCTCGATCAATATCAGCGACCAGATCTTCAGATGTTTATCGCCCTGTGACAAGTGTGGGTGCACAGCATCTGAGTGCACATACATGTCCGCGTGCTCTCGAAGCATCAGCCGAATGCGACTCAGCTCACGAATGATATGGCTCGAAGGATCTGCAATGCGCGGTCGCTGTGGTATATTACATGGAATAATACACGCATAATGTAATGAAGCCTGTTAGCGTCCATAAGCATGCAGAGCAAATCTAACGAGATGGAAATGCAGGCGTACAGGCGTGAGAAGCTGCTCGTATGCGGGGAGGATCTGCTGGAAGCTGCTGCGCTTCTCCTGTCTGAGATGCCCATGCAGCAGCTTGAGCAACGCCAGCACACTGCGCTGGTCACTTGGATGCTGCTGCGTCATCCGCGACTCGTCTCGGTCTGGCATCTTCATGCAGGTTCTGCGTCAAGTGTGCGCGCCAAAATCGGAGCTGCGAAAGCCTAAACCAAATGGTAGGATACTGATTGGTCAAAAACAAACTTCTACGCATTTTATTGGCTGTAAAGTAAAAGACTCAAGAACATTTCAACTCAAGAAATACGAGACCTCAAAGACAGCTCCCTGTGAAAGTGAAAACGTAGCTGACTCACATTGCTTTGAGGTGATTATTTCTACACCTGAGAATGCAAACGACAGGTTGAAGTGACCAACACTCCACGAATGCGGAATTGGTGCACAGCGACAACCTCGTGCTGAGGTGGTTGGCAGTCGGACCGCGAGCATACTCTTCAACCTGACGCACAGAGGTGGCCTCTCTTGACTACACAGTTACGGATCCACCGCCTGCCACACAAAGCAGGTGAGCGTGAGTACACAAAAGCATTGGTACTTCGTGGACTCGGCCAAAACTCTGATTCGAAGCTCTTGATGTGCGGCAGTGGCACCAGTTTGAGGACTTACAGCTCATAGTCGACGTTGAGATTGAGATTGTTCAGAGCACAACAGTTTTGGCAACGCCAGCAAACTCATGCTACATCGAAGACGGAGTCCAGGCGGCGAACTTCAATGCCAACTACTATAACGATCCAATTTCGCAGCTTTGTGTGCGGACTGTCGCGCGATCTGCGCATGAACTCTGGACGAACAACGCCCAAGACGGCTACATCATCGACGCGCAGCTGATCGAGATCAGTTGGCAAGACGATACCACGAAAGCGTGTCTGAGGAAGTGTACGACGGCACTCTACGGCCTCAGAGGGCTCAGGCACGAGTATAATATCGCCAAGCTGGACGTGTCCAAAGAGAGGTGCTATGTGCTCTGCTTCACTTCGAGCCGGCGGCTGCTTGTCGATGGGAAATCCCTACCGAGTGGGACATTTCTCAACAGCATCAACTTTGACGAGAATTTGGACCGACCTGATCGCGTCACTATTGGGCACAACAAGGTCGATTTGGAGTTGTGGCGTGATAACATGTCCTCTGACGACCGAGTCAACGAACGGGTGGCGATTGATTGACATTGTCGTTCGTACCCAAGATATGGCGAAGATACTTTGGAGAGAGACCCTTATGACTTTTGAGAAAGACTCTTAGTAGTGATTCAGATTTTGCCCATGCATTGAGGAAGAAGGTGGAAAAGAACACGATGGGTAATCGACCAAGCGACCAAGCGAGCCCAAGATCGGGCAGGCATTTGTGTCTGAACAGTGCTTATATTGCGCGCATTCAACATCATACTTTTCTATTTCAGCTGTCGGCACACCACCCTGAAATTCGGTTGTTTTAGATAACAAAAGAGAGCCAGTCATTCAGTGACTTGAGGAGAGCTTTTTTCGTACTTGAAGCTTCTCTTGCTGGTTGAAGTGACTATCATTCTTCGCACGCGGAATTGAAGTACATTTGCTTCAAAAGACGCTGAGAGAAAACTTTTTTGCCTTGCAATTCCGTCGCATTGGTTGCCTCACACACGCAGACGATGCCGCGCCTACTGATCGTCGGGTGTGCGCACGCGTGTGTGTGTGCCAGTGGCGAAACGACGTCTGCGGCCAGCTCTGTGAAGCGAACTGCCTTCGAAGACGCGTCGTCACAGCAGGATGCTGAAGCTCCGTTTCCTCGACAATCATGAGTATGTTTGTGCGTGGCGATTCCGTCTGAACTTTCTCGCTCAGTGAATGTATTCCTGATCGCTCATTCGTGAATCTCCTGTCTTCATTTCAAGCGCAGCGACCACAGCAGTAAGTCCAAGCACAGCAACATCCAGCAAGACACCCAAGCAAAAGAGCCCAGTTGGCAACACAAAGAGCAACGATGGCGGTCGAGGTCGAGCTCAAGCGTCGGTGCGTCGCTATAACGACACTTCTTCTACTGGTGCTCTACCATGTTCACGCTCGCGCAAACTCGCCTGCATTTGATACTGATGATCGCGGCGGAAAAGGCAGCAACTCCAATGTGGCCATGGTCCACGTACTGGAGAAGCACCTTCCCGTTGCCACGACGTACCAAGTCGGGACCTACAGATACCAGCTGGGCTGGAACCTCATCTTCTCCTTCAAGATGTCACCGCTGTCGTCAGGACAAGGCATTTCATGCTTCGAGACAACAACGGCTTCTTCGAGTTCACACGGCGGAACTACAGGTCTTGAGACGCGTCATCAACAGGTCGAGCGAAAAGAAGAATGCGTTCTGCGTCGCTGAGAGATGACATTCTCGCCATGGGACCGAACATCATTTCGTATTCGGAAAACTCGACCACGTTCACGTCGCTCGTTCGCGCTAGCGCCTCAACTCCCGAGGTTGCGCCGACGACTCTGTTGTTTCGCTTTGAAGCCCTTGAGGTGCGGCAGTGGCAACAATTCAAAGACTTGCAGCCCGTGGCGGACCTTGTCATCCGGCAGATCAGGAGTCCGCGATTTGGCTTGTGCGGTGCCCACCTCAAAGTCCAGTGGGAAAACTCCAACTTCAACTACACAAACTCTCCAGCGCTTCCTTGTAATCGGATCGCAAGGCTCCATGAGCATAGGACCAACGACAGACTCATACGTTTCGCCACTGCCATACTGGCAACTGTCAGGTGCTGGCAAGTTGAAGTGACCATCACTGCCTGTGCGCGGAATGCCTGCAGGGAGTGGTGGTCCAATCGAACTTCACACTGCAATTGCTGTGTACTAAACAATTCCAGGGTTCATTGCTGTGTACAGGTACAGAATGATGGTGCACTTGTTGCCCTTTCCTCCCAGCCAGTTAAGTTAGCTCCGCCTCGCTCTCACTCCCACATGCAAAAAAAGTGACGGCGCTCAGCTCTCGCTTTCCTGCATCGTCGTGGCGACGCTTCTGCTGTCGCTGCCACTGCTCTGTCGCGCTCATGCCAGCGCAAACCCCTCAGCATCGGGAGAAGGCAACGCGTGCTTCGGACTGCCCGACTTCACACGCATCACAGATCGATCAAGCGAAGCGACGAATGTTATGTGCGTCTGCGTGGGAACTGTGAGACAAGATCCGCGCACGGACTTTGGATGACATGGACGATATGGACGACAACATTACCGATGTCAATGTTGTGGGACTTGGTCCCAACGACAACGCCATCGCACCGTGCTCCAAAAGCTGCATCCCTGTGTGCTACGACGACCCGCTCGGCGGTCAGAAAGCGGACATTGCGAGGCTGTTTCTGTCCAAGAAGAAGCTCTACGTGCTCTGCTACGCGATGAGTCCGCTTATTAACCCAGGCAAACTCTTCGCCGATGTTAATGACATGCCATTCCACAGTGGGACCTTCCTCAGAAGCATCGTCTTGGACGAAAGCTTGGCTATCCCAGATCGCGCCGCTCTGGAGGACGGCAAGGATGGCTTGGGGTGTGTGGCATGACAGCAGGTTCGCAGAAGACCAAGTCAATGCGCGGTAGCCCCCCGATGTGAGACTACGTCCATACGTCCACAGATTCACGTAAGCCAGAAAGTTTAGCTGGAAAGAGCACTTTGTACACCGTCATAAATACGTGATCGGTAGTAGAGTGCGTGCATGGTCCTGCAACATGGAAACGTCGTGATCACAAATTCTCTTTTCTCTTTTTACAGACGAAAACCAGGAGCGAGTCCTCTCTGCTCAGTCTACATTCGAGACCGCGTCGCCGATGGCACGCACCCAGTTCTGGGTCAGGTTGTTGGGGTCCGTAACACGGAATGTCCCCGACGGCTGTAGCCAATAAAATAGAACGAGAGAGCCAACATGCAATGCAACAGAGTCAGCATCAGAATGATTGCCATTTCTACGAGAAGATCCAAAGAAGCACCCACCGAAATGATATCAAACGTGTGCTGGCCAATGGCGTTGACTTTCGTGTCAGCCGTCAAAAAGATTTCCTTCTTGAACTTGCCCGACCACGCGCTCAAGACGATCAGGCGCGGCGAGTCCGTGAGAATCAGCTGCGAGAAACAAATGCGAAAAGCGTCAGTACCAGCATTGCGAAACGAGGACAGCGCGTACGCACTCCATATAACTAAAGCGTACCTCGCGTGTTCGCTTGAACATCTTGGAGTGGATCTTCACTTTTCCCTCAAAGCGCACTTGCTCGTCGTACGACATGCAGGCAGGTTTGCTGCGTAGCGAACTACTGCTCCGGGACCGTCTGTTTTACAAAAGAAAACATTTTTACGTGAGCGAAACTGTTTATTGGAGTGTTCACCGCAAGGTACCGACAGCGAAAAATTGGTTCCCTTCTTCTCATACATACCTCAGACCTTCGTCGTTCGTGCTTTCAGAGAACGCGTCGTCCGAAAAATACTCTGCCACGGTCCAGTGCTCCGAAGCGCCATCCTGCATTGATATTTGCGAATACAGCAACGCGTTGGTGTGTGTGTTTAGCGTTGAACTCCACAACGAACCATCGCCACCCGCTGCACAACACAACACTTACCAGCTTTGGTTCAGGGAGGTCAAGCGGCGGAGGAGTGTACGGGGCAGGCTGGGATTCGAGCGCATCCCACTCGACGCCATCGAAGAACGGGTGATTCTAGAGAAAAAAAGGGGGAGGGGGGGGAGAACACAACGATGAACAAATCCAATCAGCCCAAATAATAACAACAACAGACAGACACACCACATCATCAAATGTAGTGAGCGAAACTGCCCACAAACCTTCAGCTCCGAGTAGCCAGCTTCGTCCTGGGAAGCTCCAATACGTTCCGAAGGTTCCTACACGCGAAGATCAATGCGCTCACAAGTCAGATTCTGCGACACAAATTGTGTTAGCGACGATTCCATTCCTTCTGCGCTCGCTCACCTGAATAAGCAGTCTTCGGATCAAATCCTGGGCATCTTCTGGCACGGACGCTGGAAAGTCAAACTTGTCGCTCGAGTGGTTAATGATCTAAAGAAATGGTTAGACAGACAGCCAGACAAACAGAAAACGAATACAGAGTTCAGGATGCAAAGTCAAGACTGCCGAAACTATCACAAGTGGTTGTACGTACTACTTGGAAAGTCAGGTAGTCGTTCTCAGCGACGAACGGCGTGCGACCAGTGAGCATCTGCGTTCACGCACAAATAGACACATAGAGAAGCAAAAGTGAGTTTCAAGCCAAACAAACAATGTTAAGAGCACCAGTTTTCTAGCACCCCCTCCCACCTGGAAGATAATGCAGCCAAGTGCCCAGAGATCGCACGCTCTTGTCGCGGGCTTGTCGTGCAGCACCTCTGGCGACACGTACGATACCGTACCACAGAACTGGTTGAGGTCGTTGTTCGTGTCATCTTGGTCCTTCGCCGTGCCAAAGTCCGTCACCTTGAGGTGGCCGTCCTCACTGAGCAGCAGGTTGTCCGGCTTGAGGTCGCGGTGGATCACATGCTGCACACACACACACACACACACATCAAACACACACAAGATGTGAGCTTCTCATAGTGACAGCCACATACATAAGTATAAGACGCCTTGGTCTTCACACCTTGGAGTGCATGTACTCGAGCGCTTGGACAATCTCCGCGATGTAGAAGCGCGTCATCTCGAGCGAGCACGCGGTGTCGGCCACGCCGTTGTCGTAGTTGCGCTTGAACTCATCTCTGAATTGGAATCAACAGAGAAAATATGCGACACAACGCAATATGGAAACAATCGGGAGCACGCATCAGCATCAGCAAAATGAAGGGGTACGCAAGTGGCTCGCCACGGTATGGCTACACTTTGCCACGCACTCGCACCAATAACAGAAAGGACACAGCGAATCGCGAAAGGAGCAGTACCTGATCAAGCCATAGAGATCGCCACCACGGCACAGCTCCATCGCCAAGTACAGGCTCTGACTGTCCTGTAGTAGCGTTCGGATGAATGAGAGAGCACACGCATATCACACATATTGTAATCCAAGCGTTAGCATGATACTGATGCAAGGAATGTATGCGCCACATTGAATGCAGATGGCTAGAGTACTCACCCGGAAGCTGCAGTAGAACTTGACGATGTTGGGGTGCGACAAGCGGGACATGACCTTGCGCTCCGTGAGCACGAACGCCGCCTTGTTCTCCTTGCGGATAAAGCCCTGGTCCATCACTTTGACTGCAAAGTCCATTTTGTTCTTCTTCATGCGCGCATGGAAGACCTACAAGTCACAAGCAGGAGCACGGTTAGCTGATCAGCCAGACGAATCACGGGCGTCCAACTGACTCCCAACGCAACGAAGCTCTTGGCGAGAGGGAATGAGCGCGAGACGCACCTTGGCGTAGGAGCCCTGGCCCAGCACGCTCCCGAAGAAGAAATCACTGGCCTCGGGCGCCGCGTCGAAGTGGATCGCGTGCGGCGGCACGGGCACGGGTACCATATCTGCAGCAGAGACGATGGGGGTGGCGCTGGAGATGGCGGTGCTTGCTCTCGCTCTTCGCCGTCTGCTGCCGCTGTCCTTGCTTGCTTGGGCGTGCTTGCTCCGTCTGGCAGCGTCACACAAAAAGCCCACTCCCACTTGATATAGTGTATTCAAGTGTGTACCGTCTGTCAAGAAGCTGTGTGTACTCAAGTGTGTACCAGGATGTCGACAATCGACAACGTGGTACACTCCTGTTTTGGTACACACTTACGTCCACACAGTAAATTCTGCGCGTCTTTTGATTGGCGCATTTTGAGAGTATCCGCTCCGCTTTTCATGCCCCACTGTCGAAATCGAACAGAGAATGGCTCGGAAAGTATGTCCAAAAAATATCAGTTGAGTGAATCCGCTCGTCCGCTTAGTTTATTCAAGTACAATCAGGAGTGCGTGTCAGCTGTTCACTGTGTGGTCCACTCCGCCCAGTTGACATTTTCTCCCCCCGCACACCCGCAAACCGCAAATTTCCTTCCCCCTTGTTGAGCTCTTCATTCGAATCCATCCACCAGTGCAAGTGCAAGCGCCGCAGGAAGGAAGGAAAACAACAGACAAGAAGAAGAAGGCGAGCGAGAGCCATGGTGTCCTTCGCGTCGCCGCTCTTCTGGCAGATCCACTACCTCGTCACGAACCTCAGCAAGAAGAACTTCAAGACCAACGTCGCCGAGCTCAACCAGGTGCGTTGTGCGTGCTTTCCCCCCCCCCCTCCCTTCCTTTTGGCGCAAGCGAGAGAAAAAAGATCTCGTTGTGTTGGAAAATACGCTTTTGCTTTGTGTGATTGATTATACGTGCGACGAGATAGCGTGTTCGTGTCTGCTTGTGCATGTGTGTTTACTAACAAGGGCGTGTTTGTATTTGCGTTCTGTGTGTGCGCGATTGCAGTTGGTTGGACTGTATGGAGAAGATGCGCGCATTTTCCTGCTCAACTGTCTGGTGAAAGACATCGACTTCCGCGACCCGCGCAACCAGACCCGCGACGCGCTCAAGATCCAGCTGCTCACGCACGAGATCGCGCAGGCGTCGTCTCGACCGAACTTCACCACGTTTATCTGTGAGGTAAGCAAACAAGCAAGCAGCCAGCAACATGGTCTTCGCAATAATTTAGATGACTCACGGATGTTGGGGATCTATTATTACGGCTACTGTAGGCTATTGAAGGAAGCTCGCAGGACGCGAAGCGAGCTGCCGCCGCCAATGGCGCCACCTCCTCTGCGTCGTCCCCCGGGCGTTTAGTAACGGAAGAGTTTCTCAACCTCTTTTGCAAAACGCTCAAGCTGAGTCTTCCGCAACAAGTCACGGTCGGACTTGCGTTCGCGCAGGGCGAGAACGCCGAGAGTGCCGCGGAAGCGATCAAGTTTCTGCGCACCAAGATCCCGGAGATCTCGACGTGTGGCTCGAAGCTGCCGTCCGACGTGCTCCACTCGCTCGTGTTCGTGCTGCGCATGAAGGAGGAGTTCCACTCGGACATTGGCGAGACGGACTCGTTCCTCGCGAGCATCTCGGCGGCGCACCCGAACGACATGGGGTCCATGGAGATCGCGCCGCTGACCATGGGTGACCCGGACCACGTGGACTGCGTGCCGATCGTGGAGCCGGATCTCTTGAACAAACTGATCTCGGACGTGTCGTCCAGCTGCCTCTTCTACGAACTCATGGAGGACGTGGGGTACTCGTCAACGGCGTCGCCCAAGGCGTTCCGCACGCTGCTCGCGGAGGCCGGACTGGAGAACGCGCCGACGATCCCGCCCGCGCAGGTGGCAGGGATGCTTGTGATGATCTCGCGCACGTACACGGGCATGGACGCTGGCAACGGCGCGACGCTCATGGCTAATTTATCATTCGACTACGATCTCCCCGGCGCAACGAACGAAGGCGCGGCGGTGGCGGACACTGTGAGTAGCGAGCGCAACTGGAACTTGGACGTGATCGCGGAGGTGCTGCAGAAGGACTACAGCTCAATCAAGTGGACAAAAGTCGCGGAGAAGCTGGACCGCGAGGATCTGGACATCCAGAACCCGGCGCAGCTGCGCATCTTGATCACGGGCTTCCAGAAGTTCTCGCAAACCAAGTTCCGCATCGCGACGCTGCTGCGTCCGTGGACGCACAGCCGCGCGCAGCTGAGCTTCTTCAGGGCCGCGATCGAGTCGCCACCGGAGGTGATCTCGTTTGCGGAATCGCCCAACAAGGTCGCGCCGTTCGAAGGCGGCGACGCGTCGGCCGTGCCGAAGAACTGCGTCTGGTTCTCACTGGACGCCGTCGAGACGCTGCTCAATATCTCGGAGAAAGACTGCTACGCCGACGTGCGCCGCCTCTTTGACTCGGCGATGAAGACCTGTCCGGACGTGCTGATCGCGAACCTGGCGCAGGCGCAGCCGCGCTGGAACAGTCTGCGCGACGATCTCTTCTCGGACCTGTTCAGCACGTACATCATGGGTCGCCCGAACACGCCGCTGATCATGCGCCACCTCTGGTCGGTCTCCCCCAAGCTCGTGCTGTACGCAAGCGTCAAGTGCTTCTACGCGGCGACGTCGCCGCAGATCGTGTCGCGCCTGTTTGCGCTCTTCCGCAACACGGGCGACGCGTTCGCGTCTGCGATCCACTCGAACTACTTTTCGTTTGCGATTGCACTCGCGACAATCGGCGCGAACCACGAAGTGCTGAACCTGGAGACCTGGCTGGTCGAGCGCCTGGCGACCCAGCGCACGGCGTTTGCGACGTCGTGCTTGGCGTTCGTGCACCGTAATTACGCACGCGCGGTCCCAAAAGGGAGCATCACCCCACAAACGGGCCACTTGCTTTCGATCGAGTCGCTCGCGGTGATCCTCAAGTGCATCATGGCAGTGCAGGCCGCGCTACCGCAGACGATCTCAAACGAACTTAAGCGCATCATCACGCTCTGTATGGAGACCCACCCGGTGATCTCGGCTGCGACGCGCGCGCAAGCGGACGCGACTGCGGCAGCGACCGGCGGCGTCGGGGGAGGCGTCACGGCCCTCAACGGAACGAGCGAGACGCCGAGTGCGACGGAGGCGCCGGCGTTCACGGCCGAGATGATTGAAGAGCAGGCGAACGCGTACTTCCAGCAGATCTACACGTCGGAGCAGAACATCAACGACGTGGTGGCGATGCTCAAGCGCTTCCAGAGCTCGCGGGACGAGCGCGAACGCCAGATCTTCTACTGCATGATCCACAATCTCTTTGACGAGTACCGCTTCTTCCCGCGGTACCCAGAGATGGAGCTGCGCATCACGGGTGTGCTCTTTGGCAAGCTCATTGAGCATCAAGTGCTGCCACCCAACTTTTTGCAGACTGCGCTGCGCTCAGTGCTCGAGAGTCTCCGTGAGCCTGTGAACTCCAAGTTCTTCTTCTTTGGCGCGTGCGCATTGCAGCAGTTTGTTCCACGACTGCGCGAATTGCCGGCGTACTGCACAAACTTGTCCCAGATCCCGCACCTGCAGCACGCGCTGCCTGAAATCATGCGGCAGGTGAACCAGGTGACGCGCTCGATTGCGCTCTCTGGGAAAGCGCCGGAGCTGGGAGGAGCTGGTGGACTCGGAGCTGGTGGACTCGGAGCTGGTGCCGGCGCGCTTGGTGGTGACCTGAGCGCGGATGCGAGCGGCAAGCTGCCACCGCTGAGCATTGGCGGAGCGACCGCGTTCTCTGGTGGTGCAGCTACTGCAGCTGCGTCGTCCCCACCACCAAGTGGCTCTCCTTCTGCGTCATTTGGAGACAACGGAGTCGGTGGCAGTTCCAAGGCGCTGACGCCGTCCAAGCTGCTACAAGCGAACAGCAGCGACGATGGCTTTTCGATGCTCGGCGTGCAGAGTCTGATGAACCGCAGCGCGGCGTCGACGTCCCCGAAACTGATCACGACCCCACAGCAGGCGCCGCCGCCTGCTGTGCTGGAGGTGGACCACATTTTCCACGAATCTAGCAAGGTGGACGACGACGAAGTGATCACGCAGCCGGACGAGAACATCAAGGACCGCATCCACTTCATCGTGAACAACATGTCGATCTCGAACCTCGACGCGAAGATCCCGGAAGTGCGGAAAATGCTACTAGACTCGTACCACGCGTGGCTTGCAAACTACCTTGTGGTCAAACGCATCTCGACGCAGCCCAACTACCACACGGTGTACCTCATCTTCATCGAGAAGCTCATGCGTCCTGACTTGGAGAAGGAGATCCTGAAGCGCACGTTGCAGAACGCGCGCAAGCTACTGACGTCGGGCACGATCACGACGAACTCGCAGCAGCGCTCGCTGCTGAAGAACTTGGGGTCGTGGCTCGGCGTGTTTACGCTCTCGCGCAACAAGCCGCTGCTGCAGCGCGACCTGGACATCAAGGAGTTGCTCTACGTGGGCTACGAGACTGGCCACTTGCTGGCCGTGACGCCGTTCGTCGCGAAGATCCTCGAGGGCTGCAAGAAGTCGAAGATCTTCAAGCCGCCAAACCCATGGATCATGGGCATGATCCACGCCATGAGCGAGATCTACAACGTTCCGGACCTGAAGCTGAACCTCAAATTCGAGATTGAGGTGCTCTTCAAGTCGTTCAAGCTGAACGTCGAGGACCAGCGCAAGGCGAACTTGCTGCACACGCGCTTGACGCCGCCGCGCTTCAACAACCCAGACTTCAACGTGAAAGTGCCGAAAGTACCGCGCACCGCGACGCCTCCTCCAATGCAGAAGCTCGGTCAGAAGCCGCTGCCTGGCTCGGGCGCCACGACGCCATCGAAGCCACTGAAGCCCGGCATGAGCAAGGACGGGTTCGCACCGTCCGCGAGCCCACCTCCTGGCGGCGCGTACGCCTCGTTGAACTCGTCGGTGTCTGAGTCGACGGTGATCCCGAACCTGGCGTCCTACGTCGCTGTGAACCCCGACTTGCCGCTGCACAACGTGAACTTGCGTCGCCTGGTGCCGCTGGCGGTCGACCGCGCGATCCGCGAAGTCATCTCGCCCGTGGTCGAGCGCAGCGTCACGATCGCGTGCATCACGACGCGCGAGATCGTGCTGAAGGACTTTGCGACCGAAGTGGATGACGTGAAGATGCGCAAGGCGGCGCACTTGATGGTCGCGAGCATGTCGGGCTCGCTCGCGTTGATCACGGCAAAGGAGCCGTTACGCAACTCGATCGCGACCCACCTTCGCACGCTCATCCCTGCGAGCGCTGGCGACCCGCAGCAGATCGAGCACGTCATCCAGGTTTGCTCGAACGAGAACACAGACTTGGGCTGCATGTTGATCGAGAAGGCGTCCTCCGAGAAGGCGATGCGTGACATTGACGAAGCGCTCGGCGCTGCGTATGCATCGCGACGCCGCTACCAGCAGCAACTGCAGGGCAAGCCGGCCGAGGGCGTGCACTTCTTTGAAGGCGCGTCACACCAGTCGCCAGCGAACTTGCCGGAAGTGTTCAAGCCAAAGGTGAGTGGTGTCCCACACATGCAGCTTGTGGTGTACGAAGCATTCCAGCGCATTCCGCGACCCACTTCAATGCCAATCTCGCGCGCGGGCGGATACCCGAGCGTGCCTGGTGCGGGTGGCCTTCCGATGGAAAAGGACTCGCTTGTGGCACCTGGCGCCTCCGACGCGAGCGGCGTGAGTGTCGCGGCTGCGCTCGATCGGTTCGCGGGCTTGATGGAGAAATTTGAGATGTTTGTGCAGAACGTGGTGCGTCAGGCGGCCGCTGCCCAGCGCGACATCCCGTCGCTACTCGCGATTCCTGCCGAGAGCGAGGTGTTTGCTGTGCTCCGTGAAGTGCGCGCGATCGGTGCGGGTGTGAAGCCGCCCCTTCGCGACGAGGCGTGCCTGAAGATCGGTCACCGTATCGTCAAATGCATGTACGAGCTTGGCGGCGGACGTGGCGACGAGCTGTTTCTGGAGATCCTCGTGAGCTCACTCGACGCGCTCTCGCACAGCTGCGACAAGCTGAAGAAAGAGATCGTCGCGTGGGTGCTACGTGCGCCAGTGGAAGACAAGCTGAAGCTGCACTGCGAGATCATGGTCGCGCTCGTGCGCTTCAAGGTGGTCGACATTGCGGAGTTTGACCTGTACTTGACGCGCAACATGGAGCGCAACAGCGTCGCGATCGAGTTTGCGGTGCACATCATCCGCCAGTGCATCCCAATGGAGCACGTGAACCTGGTGAAGCAGGTGCCAAACACGCTGGATGCGCTTGCGCGCATTGTTGAGCGCCACGGCGCGTCGGCGAACAAGAACGTGCAGATCCTCGCGACTCTCTTGGAGCAAGCGCGTACCCAGAAGGTGCTCGCGCGCACGAAGAGCCTCGGCTCGATCGGCAAGGCAGTGGAGCGCAACCCGGTGCAAGAGCACGCGGCGTTCCGCCACACAGTCAGCAATGCGCTCGAACACTGGATCGCGATTTACAAGGAACCGACGGGTAACTCGAAGATCCACGCGCAGTACATCCAGATGCTCAAGCAGTACGGTCTGCTGAACGACGACGAGAGCATCTCGCTCTTCTTCAAGTTTGGCACGGAGCTGTGCGTGGACGCGTGCTTGAAGAACACATTCTCGAACGACCTGTCGGGTCTGACGAACGGCACGAAGGCGCCGCTGAACTACTCGGTGATCGACGCGCTGACGCACCTCATGTCGCTACTCGTTAAGTACCTGGACCCGAACGCGAACGCGAAGCTCCAGGTGCTGAACCACGCGGTCGGCGCGATCGCGAACGTGCTTGTTGCGTCGCACGACATGTCGCGCAAGAAGAAGGCACCGTTCGACCAGCGGGTGTTCTTCCGCATGTTTGTGAACCTCATGAAGGAGCTGACGGTGCAGGAGCCCGTGCTGGACGCGATCCACCTCCAGGTGCTCAACACGTTTGCGAGCGCATACAACACGCTGCAGCCAATGGTGCTCCCTGGGTTCGTGTTTGCGTGGACCGAGCTGATCTCGCACCGCTGCTTCATGCCGCTGTTACTGCGCGCCAAGCAGCAGCGCGGATGGCAGATCCTGCACCGTCTGATCATGAACCTGCTGGTGTTCATTGAGCCGTTCATCCGCCACTCTAATGTGCAGCCCATGAGCGCGTCGATCGAGAGTCTGTACAAGGGCACGGTGCGCATCATCCTGGTGCTTCTGCACGACTACCCGGACTTTTTGAGCGACTTCTACACGAGCTTTTGCGACGTGCTGCCGGCGTCCTGCGTGCAGCTGCGCAACGTGATCCTGTCGGCGTTCTCTCGCTCGATGCGTCTGCCAGACCCGCTGACGCTCGGTCTCCAGGTCTCGCAGCTGCCAGAAGTGAGTGTGTCGCCACGACTGATGCCTGCGTGGGGCAGCGCGCTCGCGCACAACGGGATCAAGGACTACGTGGACGAGTTCCTTCGCGCGACGTCGAATCGCGCGGCAGTGTTCCCTGCCGACTTGATCTCGAAGCTGATGCGTCCGCAGAGCCAGCTGGAGCGCGACCCTGGTGCGTGCAAGTTCTTTGTGCCAGCACTGAACGCGCTCGTGCTGTACCTGGGCAAGGAAGCGATTGTGGAGATGGCGAACTCGTCGTCCACGCCAGCGGACGCCGCTGCGAAGAACGGCACGACCGTGAAGTTTGAGCAAAGCGCGTCGATGGACGTGTTCCGCTTCCTTGCGGATGAGCTGGACGCGGAAGGCCGCTACTGGTACTTCAGCTCGCTGGCAAACCACCTGCGCTACCCGAACAGCCACACACACTACTTTAGCTGTGTGATCCTGTACCTGTTCTCGTACTCGAACAATAAGATGGTCAAGGAGCAGATCACGCGTGTACTGATTGAGCGTCTGATCGCGAACCGTCCTCATCCGGTGAGTCCCGTGCTGTAGCTCTTCGCGTTGTGATGTTGATTGTTGATCTTCTGGTAACTAACGCTTATGTTTATTTTGTTTTGAATTGCAGTGGGGTTTGCTGGTGACATTCATCGAGCTGATCCGCAACAAGAGCTACAAGTTCTGGGAGCAGGAGTATCTCGAGTGCTCGAGCGAGATCAAAGAAGTGTTTGACGACGTCGCGCGCACGTGTCTCGGCACGAGTACGGCAGGCAATGCGATGACGCCGATCTCGGGAGCCCGCGCCGCCATCGACGCGTAATGGAGGGAGCTCTTCGAAAACGAATAGCTACGGAGCGACCGACTGATCGACCGACTGGACAGGGACGAAGCTCTCTCTCTGGTCCGTCAAGTCATTTCCACTCCCTTTGTACACGTACTTGTATACTGTACCACACTAGCTTCGCCAAGATTCTGGAACCTGCATCATTCTCTCTACACCATCCACCCGTGCATTTTCGTCCATGTTAAAGCAAGAAGTAAGAAATGCTGACTGCTTCGTATACTGGTATCGTATTCCATGCCACTTCACTTTAACGAAGGAGACAATGCCGAGTATGCTATCGTGGATGATAGATGAGCGCATTACAAGTAACTAACATGACAAGAGAAAGAGACCCGAGAACCCAAGGCCTCGCGAGCTTTGTGCTCGACGCATGCGGCGGATCCAAGCCGATCAAGAAGGTGAGGAACGTTGAACAATGCTTGAGCGTACCCTGGAACAACAAAGTCGTACATATCAAATGAATAAAGTGTGCTCAGTATCAACTTCTCCGTCCAGAATCACCATCTTCACTCGGCACGCTAACACGCTAGCGTCTCAGTCACATCGAGGGTTTCGAGGTCGCTGTCCGGGGACTCCTCAGCGGAAGCTTTACCTGGGGTCACAATGCGAAGATCTCTCTCATCTACAGCAGCAAGCCAAAATTTGGGGGTTATTTTGTTTCTTATAGTATATACCATAAATTAGCATCTTTATGATCTTACAATTTATGCGAATGATTGAGAGCTTAGTTGTTTTGAAGATTTTGTACCTCTTCATAATTTGAGCACATTCATTTCATTGGCACTATTTTATGTGAGAGCATTCTCTCCAGTAAGTGCTTATTCATTGTGTCAACATTTATATTCCTAATGTACAAGCAGATATGCAAGATTCTCATGTCTAACTTGACTTTGCTATCTGATCGATAGAATTTGGTTCCAACTTTTTGTTTTCGAGCTTAACACAATTCATCAAGGAGACACAACACCAAAAAGCAAAAAGCTCCGCAAGAAGAAACAAACTAGCGAAGCGACCATGGCGGGCATGACCAGGTGAGCAAGAGCAAGAGCAAGAGGCGTCAGTCAGGTATCTCGTGCTGACGACGCCGCCAACTATGGCTGCTAGCACTGGCTTGCTTCGCTAACGTCACTGCTGCTTATACTCGTAGAGTCGTGATCATCCAGGACGCGAACATCACGCAGAAGTACCAGGAGCTGCTGCGCAAGCTGGAGGCCATCGGCGGACAGAAGATCGGCCGCCACGTCGTGCACTGCCGCCTGTTCAACCGCAAGACGACCACAGGTGCCGTATGCGTCTTACGGAAGCGTTACATGCTGTTGCGTTACGCGCATGTCCTCACCGTTTGCTCACCGCCCGCGTGTGTTGGTTGCGCTGTGCTCAGATGGATACAGCAACCAGCGCATGTTCATGCTGCGGATGTCCCAGAACGACGACCTCGTGTACGCGGTACTCGTGAACGAGCGCGCGAAGAGCTCGTTGATGAGTGACAACGGCATCGAGGGCAACTCGGAGGAATGCTCGCTGCTCGAGTGCGGGCTCGACGGCGCCAACATTCTGCAGCAAGTGGAGATCTACGCGTTCAAGTCGGACGGGCAATTCGAGGTTCGTTTGTGTGTGCATCGTATACGCTTTATTGCTTTCCGTATTATTGGCTCGTACTGACCGCTGTGCCACCCGCCATTGTCTTTGCTCTATTAACAGGGCACGCAGTACGCCGTGGGAGACTTTGTGGTGAGCGTGTGCACGTTCATGTCGCGCAACAACCAGCCGCGCGGACTCGTGATCGAGGTGCAGTACGCGCCGTGCTACACGGTGTCGTCGGTGGAGACGCTCTTCGACGAGTTTCTGGCCAACTTGGTCTCGGAGGACCGGCTGCGGAAGCCCATCGAGAACATGCACGCGCTCTTCGACAAGGTGGGGCTGCCGCCCGCCGACTACTCGCTCAAGCACACGGCGCTGCAGTACGTCGCGGCCTTCAATATCCTGCGCAAGTTTGAAAAGTAACACTAGCACCAAGGCGAGAAAGCTAATAGGCGTTATATCAGTACGAGCTCCATATACACACACACACACACACTCGTAGTCCTCCGATTTCGCCATTCATTATCCCTTTTACACACAATCCCGCACTGCAAATGCAGCCCAGTCATTCCGCATTTTATCCGACGCTTCATAAGGTTACACAGGTGCATTTTTGCTACTTCTCTATTCCAAAGCGCTTGGCCGAGAGCATCGATTATCGCTTTGAACAGGTCACGCGAGTTATTACGCCTTCCTGTTGTTTAGAAAACCCCGATAGAAAAACAGCTAAAACAACCGAGCAGTCCAGTCACGAACTTGCTTTCCCCCTCGTCGTTGACCTCCCCGTCGCTGAGCATCGGCGGCAGGAGGCGCGCGCGGGGTTCGTCGTTGCGTGCACCGCGAGGGCGCGAGTGAGCGAGGCCGACAGCGCAGACGCGACGAGGCGCGGGGCGGGGCGCGCGCAGCAGCAGCAGCAGCAGCAGAGCAGCAGAGACGACCAGGGACATGGAGGAGGAGATGGCGGCGGCGGCCGTGCTCTTCGGCGGCGACGACCCACGCTTTGACGTCGTGGACCTGGACGCATCCGTGCTCCCCACTTCGTTCTCCACGCCGCCGTACGAGCACCAGCAGTCACTCCAGCACCAGCACCAGTCGCTGCAGCACCAGTCGCGCGGACGGCTGAGCTTTGGCATGGGCGACCACCAACACCACCAGCATGACCATGAGCAGCAGTTCCTGGATGACGATATGAAGGCGAGCTACCAGAGCGAGAGCGCGCATTACGGGGTTCTGGATCCAGAGCAGCAGCACCACCACGACCACCAGCGATCGTTCCAAGCCTCCGACTTGACTACAACCACGTTTAAGCATCCGAGCGAGGGTGATGCTGCAGAGGAAGAGCAGCGACAGCAGGAGCATTTCGACGGCATGTTGCTGAACGAAGAAGCAACAAATGCGTCTCCATCGTCGTCGCCGCCGCCATCTCCGTCTCGGGACGACGTCGGGACCGCCAGCAGCAACAGCAACAGCAACAGCAGCAGCAGCAGCAGTAGCAGCAAGCGCAAGTCCAAATGCCAGCACCCCGGATGCGACAAGATATCGCAGGGAGGCGGGCTGTGCGTGGCTCATGGCGGTGGCTACAAGTGCCAGACGCCATTCTGCGCGTTCTTCAACCTGCGCACGTGCCAGGAGCACGGCGGCTCGAGGCGCTGCAGTACGGCGGGGTGCACGAAAGTGGCGCTCGGGGTCGGCGGGCTCTGCTGCTCGCACGGCGGTGGCCGCAAGTGCTCGGTGGACAAGTGCGAGAAGCACGACGCCGGCATGGGCTTCTGTCTCGCGCACGGCGGCGGCCGCAGCTGCTCGGTTGAAGGCTGCACGAAGAAGCAGATCCGCTACGGCGTGTGCAGCGGCCACGGCGGCCGCGCGCGCTGCAAGGAGGAAGGCTGTGACAAATACGACCGTGGACAGGGCAAGTGCAAGTCCCACGGTGGCGGGTATTTTTGCAAAGTGGACGGCTGCACGAAGAAAGACAAGGGCGGCGGGCTCTGCGCTGCGCACGGAGGCGGCAAGAAGTGCTACGTGGACGGATGCACGACGCCGTGTGTCGGTGGCGGACGCTGCAAACTCCACGGCGGCGGCAAGCGCTGCGAGACGCCGAACTGTACAAACTGGGCGATCAACGGCGGCAAGTGCAAGGACCACGGCGGCACGGGCAAGCGCTGCTCGCGACGCGGCTGCGACAAGCACGACCAGGGCGGCGGTCACTGCCTCGCGCACGGTGGAGGCTACAAGTGCACGGTGCCCGACTGCACCAAGAAGCAGGTACGAATGGTGTCACTTTCTCTTTTGCTCTGTGTGTGGTTGGTGTTCATCATATTGAGTGTGTTATATTTTGCATCAGATTCGCTTTGGACGCTGCTGCGCGCACGGCGGGAAGCCTCGCTGCGCGATGGAAGGCTGCGAGCGGCTGAGCCAGCATCGCGGACTCTGCAAGGCGCACGGCGGCTCCAAGCCCTGTGACGTGCCCGGATGTGAGCGCAAGGCGAACAGCGGAGGCAAGTGCATCAGCCACGGCGGCGGTGGCCGCTGCCGCACTGAGGGCTGCACGAAGACGAACCGCGGCGGAGGCCATTGCAAGGCGCACGGCGGCGGCAAGAAGTGCAGCGCGCCGGAGTGCAACGAGTGGGCGATCGGCGGCGGCGCGTGTCCGCAGCACGACATCTTTGGCTCGTCGTCCGTGGTGTGCGTCTGAGTGGAATAAGGAAGACACCTGAAGCAAGCGAACGGATGGATGGAGCACGGGCGAGCGACTTGTAGGAGAACCATCGGCTGGCGACCCAGCCTGCGAATTACAAGCGAGATACACGAGAATGTATGGAGTTATCTATGTAAAATGGTGTATTGTGTGTTGTCATTTGTTTCGTTTTTGTAAGGGGTAAGTTGAGGTTAAGTAGAAGAAGAAGACAATGAAGCGGCGTCTGAGAGAATAAACGCAGCATTCTGGCGTCATTCTCTTCATCTCTATCTCGTTTGCTCTCCTTGTTCTTTTAAAAGCACCATTGTCTTACAGGAAGGAGATACCCGAGTTGATCGCGGCCACCTCCGCTGGCGTCAGCGGCATGCGCTTCACGTGGTTGAATGGGAGCACGCCCGAACCCGATGGCTGCACTGGCGCCAACGGTGAAGGCGCAAGGCGAGCAGCTGGCTGCGCAGAGGACTTGGCTGGGAGCAACGAGCGCTTGCCGAGGAACTTGATCAGCGGGGTGCGGTGACCTGAGGCAGCCGGCGCCGCTGGCACTGGGGCTGGCGCAGTAGCGACTGGAGCTGGCGCTGGAGCAGCCTTGGACTGTGGAGACGTCTTGCTTCCTGGCTCTGGTGCGCGGCTGTCGTCCACCGAGAAGAGCGCGCGTCCGACCTCGACGTTCTCCTCCAGCTTGGCCAAGTGCTCCACAATCGTGCCGGCGACTGGGCTCATCACGTCCACGCTGACCTAGTAACGTTACGCGCATGAACACACACATAGACACATGAAGCGTAAGTGTATCATCCATAACATACATACATAGAGCCACCGGCACCACTCATTGCACTGTACCTTGTCCGTCTCGAGGATCGCCACCACTTCGTCGGCGTGGACAGCCTCGCCCACGCCCTTGACGATCTGCACGAGTGTGCCTTCGCTGATGGAGTCACCCATGGACGGCACGTTCACCGTCGTGATCGCGAAGCGCAGCGCGCTCGACTGGTGGAACGCGCGGCACTTCTGCGCGCGCGCCAGCTGCTGGGTCGTCACGCGGAGCCCCCACATCGTCTCGTTCTGCTGTGTGTGTGGTGTGTGAGGTGGCGAGTTGAGGTTGTGCGAGTTAAATGAGCTCTTCCGAGCCGCTGAATATGTTTGTTATTGGGTGAGGCGGGGTTACGTTCTTGAGTTCGCAAGAGGTTATGAGGTTACGAAAAGGCTACACTGTGGCTACTTACATTATGTGACCCACATCATCTTGCGGCGAAGTGGGCCACACAACATTTTTGCTTAATTCCATACTTGAAGTCCACCACCACAAATACCTCTTCATTCACATATTTGCAAAGAGTTTGCGCCATCTTGAGGCCCAAAAAAGCCCAAAGGGATTTGAAGCTCACTTTGAGATGAAGCTCGTGGTGCCCGCGATCGCAGCAGCGGCGGCGACGCTCGCGTCCGCGGCGCTCGTATATGTGCAGCAGAGGCAGAAGCAGCAGCAACGGGCGTACATGGAGCTCATGGTGGGGCTCGCGCAGCCGCAGCAGTACCGCGACGCGCCGATCGTGATCGTCGTAGACGTGGGGAGCTCCTCGATCCGCGCGAGCTGCTTCGCGATGCTGCGTCTCGCCACTGACGCAACCGAGTGGGTGCTGATCAATGGATCACTGCAGCAGATTCACTCGGACTGCATCGATGCGAACGGCGAGGCGGAGATCCACCAGATCGCCGCGAAAGTAGAGAGCGCGGTCGATGGTGCACTCAAGTTCCTGCGCGCGACGCAACTGACGTCCAAGCTCGTCGGCGTCGGATTCAGCACATTTGCTATGAACATCCTGGGCATCAACGAGAAGGTGGGATTGTGTGTGGGGTTGCTTTATGAGCTGATGCGAAAGTGGCTAATTCCTGTGAGTGATATGCTGTTGTTGTTGTTATTGTTATTGTTGTGGGATATAGGGCGAGTCAGTCACGCCAGTGTACACGGTATGCTCCTTCTATGACGACCTACTTCATTCGACATAGCGTCCGTAGCAGCACTAACAGGATGGCTCGCTGTTCTATCGCTTTGCAATCACAGTATGCTGGTCGCCGACCGTCGACTTCCGCCCACGCGCGCCAGCTTCGAGAGCTGCTGACCAAGCGAGGGTCCTTGGCCGAGTTCCACGACCGCACTGGTAAGCGACGCAACGCAACACACGCGGATACTGAAGTGTCAGCAACCATATCATTTTAGTATTGACAAGGGCGCGACTAACATGCACTCTATCATTCGCACTGTTTTAGGCACTGTGATCCACCCGGCGTACGCCCCCGCCGAGTTCCTGCGGCTGCACAACGAGGACCCCGCTGTCGTCGACCGCGTGTACAAGTGGCAGAGTATCTCGGGCTTCCTCATCGGCAAGTGGACGCGCGCCGCCGAGAAGAACAAGGGCTGTGTACCCATGAGCTTCTCGGAGGCGTCCTGGACGGGGCTCTTTGACTTCCGTCACTGGCAGTGGGACCGCGCGCTCCTGGAGATCGTGCACATGAACGCGCTGAAGATGCCCCCACTGGCGGACTCGTCGACGCCGTTCCTGGGGCTGAAGTCAGAGTTTGCGCGCAAGTGGCCAGAGCTGAGCTCGGTGCCGTTCTTCCTCGGTATTGGAGACGGCGCGGCTGCGAACATTGGCTCCAAGTGCATCGACAGCTCGTAGGTTATGCTGTCATAGAGGATCGTATTGGACTGGTCCTATGCTAACCTTACGCTTTATCTACCTGCCTGACTCATCAGGCGAATCGCAGTGACAATCGGAACTAGCGCGGCGATCCGCATTGTGCTGGACTCGACCGCCATGCAGGGCGTGAAGGTGCCGAAAGGACTCTGGTGCTACCGCATCGGACGCGACCACCTGCTGCTCGGCGGTGCGCTCAACGACGGCGGCTCAGTCTACCAATTCTTCAAGAAGACCCTCCGCATCTCGGATGAAGGTGAGCCAGGTGCTAGATTGAGTCTGACTGTGTGTAGATCCCTGCACGGTCTAACCACCTCTCTCGTACTTGTCATTTGCAGATCTGAGTGAAAAGCTCCAGCAGGTGTGTCCAAACCAGCACGGGATCAGCGTTTTGCCGTTCCTGAGTGGCGAGCGCGCCCCCGGCTGGGTCGAAGACGCTACGTGCGCGATCAGCGGTATCACCAAGTGGACGACACCCGTCGAGATCCTGCACGCGGCGCTCGAGTCCGTAGCGCTGCGCATCAGCCTCATGTTCTCGTTGCTCGGTGGGTTTGGTGCTGTTCCTCATTCTTCACACAATCGAGATGTAACGAGTGCTAGACTGACCTAACTGACCTGCCTTATCGAATGAACCATTCCTCAGCGAATCACGCGGACTCGAACGCTTTGGTGGTGGCGAGCGGTACGGCGCTCACCGCTTCACGCGTGTGGCGACAGATGATCGCTGACAGCATGGGTAAGGAGCTGGTTCTGGAGAGCGGCGCTGTGGAGACCACGTCACGCGGCATCGCTGTGTTCGTTGGCTCGTACCTGGGGCTGCACACGCTCCACGACGCGACATCGTTCCCATCATCAAGAGCGAGTAAGAGCAAGAGCAATGACAGCAATGGTAGCCAACTCCTGGTGTCGAAACCGGACGTCGCAGCGCACGCCGCGTACCTAGAAGCGCGCCACGAGCAGGAGTTTCTCTACCGGAAGCTCTACGTGGAAGAGTAAACAAACTCAGACCCAAACCAGAAGAAGAAGACACAGTGTTGGTTGATTGGGAGGTGGTGAGGAAGAGACTCAAAAACTCACCCTTGGTTGTCCTTGCATTTGGTATTTACAGTGTCGATTCGGTATCAAATTAGCCTCGCTCCATGAGCAGCTACTAACTAACTAACTACGCCAGCGCTTCGTCGATGATCACGCGCATCTCCTGCAGGTGCAGCTCGTACTGCCCGGTCGCTGGTGATGCTGACGGCGCGCGACCAACGTATTCGATCTGTCGGCTCTCGTCGTTGTGACGCAGCACGGTGCGCAGGCGTGGAGCCACGAACGTCCAAGCGCCCATGTTCTTGGGCTCCTCCTGCACCCACACGACCTCGGCGTTCGGGTACTTGGCGATGCACTCGGCCACTTCCTGGAACGGGAACGGCGCGAGCTGCTCGACGCGCGCGGTCGCGACGTTCTTGATGCCGCGGCCGCGCATCGAGTGCAGCAGCGGATAGTAGATCTTGCCGCAGCACAGGATCAGCTTGCGGATCTCCTCGTCCTTGACCATCGTGAGCTGGTCGTCCGGATGCGGAGGCAGCACGCGCTGGAATGACGTGCCCGGTACCAAGTCCGTCATGTCCGAGTTGCACGGTCGATGGTGCAGCAGAGACTTTGGTGCGAAGAGCACAAGCGGCTTGCGGAAACTGCGTGCCATCTGGCGTCGCAGCGCATGGAAGTACTGCGCCGGTGTGGTCGGAATCACCACGTGGAAGTTGGCGCGCTGGTCTGCGTCGTCCGCGTCCTTCAGCTTCGTGAGCACATCGCTGTCTTCGTTGTGCAGCAGCAAGAAGCGCTCCATGCGCGCGCTCGAGTGCTCAGGACCCTGTCCTTCGTAGCCGTGCGGTAGGCAGAGCACGAGTCCCGACTGACGCTGCCACTTCTGCTCGCCGCAGCTGATGAAAGTGTCGATGATCGTCTGCGCGCCGTTCGCAAAGTCGCCAAACTGCGCCTCCCAGATCGTCAAACTCATTGGGCTCTGCAGCGAGTAGCCGTACTCAAAGCCCAGTACGCCTTCCTCGCTCAGCGGCGAGTTGCACACCTGGAACTGACCTCGCGGGGCGTCTTCAAGCTCCGTGAGCTGCAGCTTCTTCTTGATCTCTGCGACGCCGAGCTCGTTCAACGGAGTGTACGACGAGTTCCTCGCTGCGAGTGCTTCAAACTGGTCGTAGAGCACGGCGTGGCGCTGGTTGAACGTGCCTCGCTCGCAGTCCTGACCGCTTAGCCGCACGTTCACGCCCTCGACCAGCAAAGTTCCAAACGCGAGCATTTCGGCGGTCGCCCAGTCCACGCGGTCGCCCGTCTCCACAGCGCGCAGCCGGTTATTCATGATCGCTTCGACCTTCTTGTGTGCAGAGAAGCCCTGCGGGATGCGAAACAGCTGTGTGCCGACCTCTTCCAGCAGCTTCAGGTCCACGCCCGTGGTGTGCTCATTCTGCTTCTTGTTGCTATCCTCTCGATCTTCTTTACCAGCAGCTCCAGTTGCACCGCTAACCTTGTTGCGCTGCTCATTCATCTCAAACCACTCGGAGCTCCAGGATGCTGCGTCGCCCATGTTGTCCCAGGACGACGGCAGCTCTCGCGAGTGCTGATACTCGGCCGCTAGGTGCGCTTCAAAGTCCGAGCACATTTTGGCATAATCTGCACTTGTGAGCACACCTTCGCGCTCGAGCTTCTTTAGGTACAGGTTCACGACCGTCGGGTGCTTGTTGATGAAGTGGTACATGACTGGCGCCGTGATCTCGGGCGAGTCCTGCTCATTGTGGCCGTGACGGCGGTAGCACACGAGGTCGACGGTCACGTCACAGTGGAACGTCTGGCGGTACTCGATCGCCATCTTCATGACCTTCACCACTGCCTCGGGGTCGTCGGCGTTCACGTGGAAGATCGGGCTGCGCGAGATCTTGGCCACGTCGCTGCAGTAGACCGCCGAGTCCGCCTGCTTGGGCAGTGTCGTGAAGCCGATCTGGTTGTTGATGATGATGTGGATCGTGCCACCCGTGCGGAAATCCTCCAACGCGCTGAACCCGAACGCTTCACGCACCGAGCCCTGGAACATGGACGCGTCTCCATGCAGCAAGATTGGCATGACGCGGCTGCCGTTGTCGCCCATCTGCACTTGTCGAGCGCGCGCCTGTCCGAGCACAACCGGGTTCACCGCCTCCAGGTGGGACGGGTTCGCGGCCAAGTTCACTTCCAGCGGGCGACCGTTGCGCATCTTGATGAACGACGATGTGCCCAGGTGGTACCGGACGTCGTCCGAGTTGTTTGGGTAGTCAGGCTCATCCGGGAGGTACGGCTGGAACTGCGAGATGATCGCGCGCAGCGGACGCTGTAGCACGTTCGCGAGCACGTTGAGGCGGCCGCGATGCGCCATACCCATGTGGATCACTTCCACACCGTGGTCGCTCGCGCTCTCGAACAGCTCTGTGAGACCTGGGATCAGACTCTCACCACCCTCGATCGAGAACCGCTTGGCGCCAGAGAAACGGCGACCCAGGAACCGCTCAAAGAGCTCCGACTTGAGCATCTCGCGAAACATCTCCACTTTCTCCTCGTCGCTCAGTTGGAAGTCCTAAAAACAACCAAAGATACGCTATTAGATCCAGAGTTTGGTCCAGAACCAAATGAGCTCTTCATCAAGACATACTTTGTACTTGGCGAGACGTTCTCGGATCCACAGCGCGGCGTCGCGGTTGCGCAGGTGTTGGTACTCGGTGCCAATGTGTCCGCAGAAGAGCTCTCGTAACTCGGTTACGATCTGCATACACATGATCATAAAGTAGCAATATTAGAGTCCGCAATACTGTCATTGAGATCAATAGCATCAAGCTTTACTCGCACCTCCCGCAGTGTCGCCACGGGGCCGATGGAGAGATCATCGCCGATGAAGAACTCGCGATCCAGGTCGTTCGGCGTGAAGCCTGCAGTGCAGAACGCATTGTTAAGACCATGAAAGCTCTCCATGCAACAGCGATAGCAACATAGAAAACAAATATGGTTGAAAGTCGTATCGAACCGTAGGTGGTGAGCTCCAGCAGGTTCTTGGACGCGAGGCTGCGCAGGTTGAAGTTGTCGAAGAACGGCACTTCGACCCACCGGTCGCCGTTGATCCACTTCTCCAGCTCCGGCAGCTTCTCGCCTGTACGCAACAACAACAGTAACAAACAGCCACAGTTAACGTTCGTTCATATACACACAAATAAGATTGACAAAAACAAATATGACGATGCCATAGACACAGGGACGTACGCTTCTGCAGCGGATCGATTTGCGCGACATAATGGCCGTACTATCAACACCAAGATTTCAACATATGCACACCACGTATGTTAGCCCTCCACGTGTTAGAGTGCCTACAAGCAAGCACATTAAGCGCACGAAACCCACTTGCTTGAACGTGCGAATGAGGATGAGCACGCGGCGCGTTTCCTCCTGGGACTTGAGGATATCGGCGCTGAGCTTCTGCACGGGTCGTGCTGGGTGTTGCGTCTCCAGATTGCGCGTGTCGATCGTCACGCTCTCCTGCAGCGACTGTGGCGGCGACGGGGTTCGGCTGCTGAACGCCCGTCTCATTGTCGAGGCCGTCGTTGCGGTCGTTGCTGGGCTCGCGCGTGCGCGCCGTAGCGCCGCCGTCGCGGTCGCCAAGCGCGTGGCTCGGATCATCTCGTATCGAGCTTTCCGCTTTCAAATCCAAGTGGCTCAAAATCAAAAGCGAGCAAGCTAAACCAACGAGCCTTATTTTGACTCAGTTTACATATGTTGAGCCGTGTTTTGGCACTTCCGAAACGACGCGCAAAGCAAACTCGACCCTTTATGAGGAAACGTGGGAAGCAGCATCCGCATTAGAAGACCGACGCGCTCGCCTGCACCCGCGTGCCTGTGCGTGTCTGCATATCGCTTTCTCTTGTTCTCTTGCTCTTGCTCTGCTGCTGTACACCGCTGCGCATGATGGCGGAGCCACAGGAGAAGCAGGGCTCGCTCACAGTCGAGCTGCAGCGCGTGACGTGGGAGCTGCTCACCGAGTCCAAAGGGAACGACGATGAGAGCAAGAAAGCGGCGCCGGTATGGGCGGCCGTGCAGCTAGTACACAAGAGCGGGCAGCTCCTCGACCGGTTCTGGTTCGCTGCGGACGACGACAACACGCTCACCAAGAACATCGAGAGCCCCGTTGCCGAGTGCGGAGATCATCGTCCTACAGGCGATGACAATAATGGCGACGATACTGGTGTGCACTTCGAGTACCAGCAGTGCTCCAAGGCGCTGCCGCTGACGAGCGAGACGCTCGAGACGCTCGTCAACGCGCAGCTGCAGATCTCAGTGTTCAGCGGCGCGATGCGGTCGAGAGCCACAGATGAGCTGCTCGGCGAGCAGCAGCTCCCGCTCTTCGACGCGGTGCTGCGCCACCGGCTCCAGCAGCGCACTGTCATCCCAATACCAACGCGCTACCAGCAATTCACGGTCGACGTGAGCGTACATGCAGACGCGAACCTGGCGGATTTTGTCATGGGCTGCCGCGTGCTGCGCCTCCACTCGCTCTCGATCCTGAACCTGCCGAAGGAGTGGATACTGCCGTGCGAGAACGACGAAGACGCACTGCGGCTCTGCGCGGCGGCGGATCGCAACCTCGCGACGTATGAGTTTGAGATCTGCCTGCCCAACCTCACAAGCGGTGCTATCGATACCAATACCAACAGTTCGCTAAGTGAATCCGAGTCGATTTTGATCTCCGGTGGGAAGCTGCAGTATGAGCCTGGATCGGGGATGGCGCTTGTACCACCAGCAGCTCCGACTGATGAGAGTGGCGAAGGCGACGTGAGCGCAGTACCAAGACTCACGGGAACATGGAGCGTCGCGTTCCCATCTCAATCAGGCTTCACCAAACTCTTCCTAAAGGTACAAGGTGTGCTGTGGCTGTCGTGGTTCGGTCCACTCGCCATTGGGTTCATATGTCTGTGTAATTAACCAAAGCGCTTGTGTGTTTCTTTGCTTTTCCCTTGCTACTCTCAGCAATATGTTGAGCGGCTCAAAGAGTTTGTCCAGGTGGAGAAGCACATCGGTGGCACTTTGCGGCGCACTTTCATCGAGAGCGCGGCAAAAATCCCCGACATGGTCACGTCAGCTGTGCGCATTTACCTGAGCGACCTCGTGGCCCCTGGGAGCACGCAGATGCTTGCGCGCATCAGCCTCAAGAAGCTCAGTCCGATTTCACGAGAGTCGCTTGAGCAGGAGCTCGCGAGCGCAGCGTCGAGTGACGAGAAGAAGAAGATCCAAACGGCTTTAGCAGAATACGAGGCGATCGTGCAGCAGGCGGCGGCACTCTCCAGCGCGCTGGTCGCGTGCAACACGCAGATGGAGGCCACGATCGAGATTCTCGGCTCGCCTCTGGTGCTCCAACCGCCCGTGGTGCCACTGGCGCCGACTTCGACGATCGAAGAGATGATCCTGCAGCGCGATTTGGTCGACGAGCGCGAGCAGAAAGAGGACCCGCTCATGGACTTGCAGACTGAGATCCGGCGTGTGGTGCTGACGCTCTTGCAAGAGTACGAAGACTCGTTCCATGCGCCAGGCGATTCTTCGTCTACTAGCAACAGCACCAACAGCAGCAGTAAGGACCGCGACGAGAAGAGGCAGCGGCTCATTTTCAAGCTCAACACCCAGGGCGTCTACCACAATTTCAAGGAGACGCTCAAGAAGCGCATCATCCCCGTCATCCGCAACCGCTTCGCTCGCTCCGAGTTTGCCGACGACGAAGACGATGGCGACAATGAAAACAGCGAGCCTCAACAGGACGAACGAATCACCGCGAAACAGTCGAAGGCCAACGAGAAGAAGAAAGAGTACTTTGGTCACGTGTACGCGCTCGTGATGCAGGAAGTGCACGTTGTGCTTCACGAAGCAGTCTACTCGGACACCGACGCGCTGGAGAAGATCCACGCGAGCGTGCAGGGGCGGCAGTCGGAGAAAGAGATCGTGGACGTGCTCGACTCGCTTAAGCTCAAGGCGATGGAGAACCAGGTGAACGGCGACGCGGACAAGAGCGAGACGATGCATCTCGACCGAATAGCGTTCGCAGAAGAGCACGCTACGGACTTTGAGCAAGCGCAGCAGCAGCAACAGCAGCAGCAACACCACCCGTCAGCGTACGCGCTTGAGACCGTGTGGTACGACTATGCTCGCTTCAGCCTCTTCCAGGGCGATTTTGAGAAAGCGGGAGCGAATCTGCGCCAGAGTCTCTCGCTGAATGCCCATGGCTTGCCAGCGCTTCTCGCGTACACGTCGCTGCTATGTGAGCTTCAAGATTCTGTCCATGTCGAGGACTTCGCGAAAATCGCAGTCACCGAGGCGCTTGCAGCGTACTCGGCGTCGTCATTCCCAATCGCAGGTGAGAACGACGCCGCAGTCGCGAGCAAGAAGACAATGAAATGGGTGGATCTCGTGCTCGCGCACGCGCTGCTGGCGCTCTACTTTGTCCAGTCGGGAAGAGACACGACAGGCAACTTTGCGCTCTTTGAGCTCCTGAAAGCGCAGCAGGTGCTGCAGCGCGACGGTGGGGAACCCTGGAAGAACGCGTGCTTGAGCTCTGTTTGGGTCTTTTTCGTCGAGTACACGCACGAGTTGAAGCTGAGGTTGTTGACGCGAACAGCGCTGCAGCTTGCGGACTCGTACCGCAAGCCTCGTGATGTTCTCAGTGTCCACGAGCGCGTGATCAAGCGAGCGATCGGAGCAGAACTGAGCTTGCTGTTGGGAGAGGTTGGTCAAGCCACGAAACTTCTGAGAGACGCGCTGGAGATCGATCCATCACATCCGTTCGCATGGTTGATACTCGGGAAGGCGTACTTGCTGGGAGAGAACCAGACGGAGACCGCGATCGAGTGTCTTCAAAGAGCTTTTGAGAAACACACGCTGCTCCGGAATGACGAGCTCCGACTGACACTCTACGTGCACTTAGGGCTCGTTCTGCTCCAGGCTTCGCAATTCGGAAACGCTGAAGCCGTGTTTCTGCAATCCTGTGACGAGTTCCAGGTCGCGTCGAATTGGCTCGGCGTCGGCATCGCGTGCTTGCGGACGGAGAAGTGGGAGCCGGCGCACATGGCGCTTGCTGAAGCGAACCGCTTGGACGCCACGAATCCAGATGTCTGGGGGTACCTTGCGCTCTACGCGCTCAGTGCTTCGTCGCGCGTAGCGCCACAGGAAGAAGCCGAGGCGAAGCGGTTCGTGGCGCAGGCGCTTCGCTACAACCTGAGCAACCCCGTGCTTCTGCGAGAGCTCAGCAATGGTTTTGTCGCGATCGACCGGCTTGAAGACGCCGAGAAGCTGCTGAGAAGATCGCTGGTGTGTCAAGACTCGTCACTCACGAGGAAGACGCTGGCAGACGTGCTGGCAGCCCAGAATTGCGCCGAAGACGCGCTGGGACAGTACAAACAGACGCTGGACTCGAGTGCGAGTGTTCCGGAGCGATGCGCGCTGCTTGAGGAGTGCGCGAAGCTGCTGACGACGCTAGGTCGACCTGAGGAAGCCGGCGAATACCGCAGAATGGCGAGCCAATTCCAGATAGAGCACGAAAGCAACGCAGACTAGGATCCCCCGCTATACAAAACGGCAACTTGCTGCAAGAGCTAGCTTTGTACCATAATAGCCATTTCGATTTACCCGTGTGCTTAGTTCACCTGTGCCTTCTCTTCGTGTACTTTTGCTGCTACTATTGTACTCGGCTCTAACGCACGCCAGTTTTCTCCAGGATGCTACTCAGATACTTGTCAATGTTGGTCAATCCGAGCACGAGTCCTTCGTCGGGGGTATCTAGCTCCGAGCTCATCTGGCAGTGCGCAAAGTCGATGAGGTACACGTCTTCCCGCGGTGAGCTCTGCCGCACGTCGCCTTCGTAGATGATCAGCAACGACGCTCCCCAGAAGCGCAGCCCCTGCGTGCCCTCAAGCACATCTTTGAGCCCTTTCACCTTCGCGAGGATCGGCGCTAGGACGTCGCGGCGAAGCGTGAGCCCATTTGAGAGGTACTGCAAGATACCGACACAAAGAAATTGGTTGATAAGCCGCAGACCTCAAGTCCACTTAATGATCGACAAACTCAAAAGTCAGACTCACCGTTTCTAGCGCAGGCTCAATATCGTCGGCTGTGAGCTTCCTCCCCCAGTGCTTGTCCCACAGCGTGTATTTGTCGTCTTCTTGGTTGTACACCTGCATGCCGCAGATGCGGAGTCCCAGTGACGCCGAGGTCGTGGCCTCGCACTTTGCTGTGTGGCTCAGTGCTTTCGCGGGAGTCGCATCTTCGCCATGCTGCCGCGTGCCCATCTTGATGTCCAGAACGCACGGACGCGTGTACTGCTGTGTTAGATCTTCCAGCACGAGGTAATGTGGAATAACAAATCGGTCAAGGACACCTGTGTGTGGACGGACAATCGTGTGTGACTCGTAGAAAAATACATGGGCGCATACATGCAGGTTCACACTCAGTCAAAAGGATATCTTTGAGCGACCCGGTGCTGTTGGATCTGGACATGCCCATCTTTCGCTTCGTCCGCTCTTTCCGCCACAGTTTTGCGCTGTAGCCCGCTGGCGAAGCGCCGCCACTCGGATGCTTGACGAGCCGGCGCTTCTTCCCATGCGTGCTTGGAAGCAACGGAACTTTCACAAATGGACCCTTCGTAGGACTCTTTCTCTCGCCCGCCAGCTGCGACAGATCACCCACGCTAGAGGATGCCGACAAGGAGCCAGCATCGCTATCGCTTCCGGCGGCAGACAGCAGACTCAGCTCGACCGTGACGACTCCGACAAACGGAGGCACGAAAGGTTTAAGCTGCGGGTATCGCTGGTCGACTGCCTGGTAGAACTTGAGCTCGAGTGGGATCGCAGGCTTGCACACTTGTCCATTCGCGGTGCGAAGGAATGGCTTGTGCCCGCCAGCCTGCAAGCGCCATACAAAAGCGCATAATAACGAGATGAGCGAGCGGAGTAGGAGGGGAGGGGAGTATCTATCAGCACCACGTGTCATACAGCAGCGAAAGTGAGTACATTATCTGGAGCGCACCTGGTGGTTGAACAGGTAGAAGACCGCTCCCTGCGCTGAGCGCGCCACGACCTGGTTGTGCGGCGCGTAGCTCTCCTCGGACTCACTCAGACTGCTGTTGGACCTGCTTGCCTGCAGCGATAGTCGCGATCGCAGCGTCACTCCTGTGCTCGCGTCTCGGTCGTCGCTCTCGGACGCAGCAGCAGCAGCGGTGGTGGGGGTGGCGCGTATCACACCCGCCATCTCTTCTTCTGTTTAACACTCTCACTCGCGCTCGTACTTAAAAGTGCGTGTCGTACGTCTTCTTTCTATTGCAATGGTGACCTGGCGTTGCGGTCGTTCCGTGCCCAATATTAGCGCAAAGAGGATTGGGGGTTTCATTCCTGCGCCACTCCGCTCCATTCCGCATCTCGAAGCTCACTCTCTGCCCGCTTTTCTTACCAGCAAACACATGGTTGAAGTCACTGATTTGGTTTGAGTTGATTTTGAAAAACTCGATTACCGGCTTATGGATGAGACCACTATTTGCAGGGCACTATTGCCTTCTTCCCGATTTAGTGGCGAATCTCGACCCAGACAGAGTATGATTGGTTTATAAAATGTGCTGGCGGTGTTTGGTTGGTCGAAATGATTGCTGTGCTAAAAAGAGGAGTTGGGACTAACTTTGCGTGTACCACACTACTCGCGGATCGAGCCTGGCTCTGTGCGTCCTTTTTTCGGGCGTGCTGCCTTCACGCGACGCGCGGACACCCAGTATGCAGCAAGCGTAAAGGCCGCCGCCGTCGCTGCTTAGAATCCAATATTGAACCGACCTGAAGACTCGCGCGCGCCGCCGTCTTCCCCAGCGATTCCAGCCCACCGCCAGCGCCATGAACCTCTTCCGACTGGTGGGCGACATGGCCCACCTCGCCAGCTTCCTCGTGCTGCTGCTCAAGCTGCTCGCGTCGCGCTCCGCCGCCGGTACGTTCGCTCACCAGAGACGCGCGATCTTTTATGTTCAAG
The DNA here is from genome assembly GCA_023335655.1 of Globisporangium spiculum. Classification (NCBI taxonomy): domain Eukaryota; phylum Oomycota; class Peronosporomycetes; order Pythiales; family Pythiaceae; genus Globisporangium; species Globisporangium spiculum. The sequence goes on from JAADVO010000015.1 coordinate 64,882, forward strand.
TTACGGAGAGAGATCACTGGATGCGCTTGTGTGTGTGTGTGCGTGTCATGATATATCTCCCTCTCTACGGATGCGTATATGAGGCAGCTTCTGTGTAATTGGCTTGCGGTGGCCACCTGTGGGAGTGAAGGATCTTTTTGCTGACGGAGCGTATGTGCTTGCTTGTGTGTGTGTGTGTGTTTGCAGGCGTATCGCTCAAGTCGCAGGAGCTCTTCTTCCTGGTGTTTCTGACGCGCTACCTGGACCTCTTCACGCACTTTGTGAGTCTGTACAACACGACGATGAAGCTGCTCTTCCTGGTCTTCTCCGGCGCGGTCGTGTGGGTGATCCGCTACAAGGAGCCGTTCCGCAGCACGTACGACCGCTCGCACGACACGTTCCTGCACATCAAGTTCGCGGTGTTGCCCTGCGCGCTGCTGGCGTTGATCTTTAACGAGCAGTTTGAAGTCATGGAGGTGCGCAATGCCCATTTGCAAGAGATATAGCGTCACGCGATTATTTGATGGGCTGATTCATGTTCACAAACTATTGGCTCCCAACTTTTTGCTCCTGTAGATTCTGTGGACATTCTCAATCTACCTGGAAGCCGTCGCGATTGTGCCGCAGCTGATCCTGCTGCAGCGCCACGGCGAGGTGGAGAACTTGACGAGCAACTACGTCGTGATGCTTGGCGCCTACCGTGGATGCTACATCCTGAACTGGATCTACCGCGCGGCGACCGAGAAGTCGTACCACTTCATCTGGCTCATGTTCATCGCCGGAATGGTACAGACAGCGCTCTACGTCGACTTCTTCTACTACTACGCCATCAGGTATGTTATGTCACCCCTTGTCGTTTGGGATATGCAAGTGATAGAGTTTGGTGATACAAAGGTGCTCATGTGTTGTTTGTTGTTGTTCTTTTGTGGCTTCGTAGTAAATACCACGGCAAGAAGATGACACTGCCAGCGTAAAGCGACACCAAAGGCGAAGAATAGAGAGCTCTTGGCACAGCGGACCCCTTCCTGCTGCCTCAAGCTCCACGCTGGTGAGAAGAGTGATCTTCAAGCCAGCTACGTTCCACTCCTCCCTACCCATTCATTCATTCAGCAACTGTAGACAGCAAGAGAGAGAGAGAGCTGATGAAGACAATCAAGATAAAGAGCAAGCCACGCACGTAAGTGGCGTCGTTCTCTTCTTGGTGCAGACGATCGGCTCATAATGAGAAAAGAAAGAAACACGACACACTGAAAGAACGAACACCGTGCACTGGACTCGTTATGTCGTTCACCTGCGCGCACAAACTCAACTACTGTTATTGCTTACCCCTCCTGTCAGTTCTTAGTCCAGGAAGCTAAAGTCACAGTGCTTGGACACATGGTCGGCCGCCATCTCGAGTCGTACCGTGTCGTCGCGGCGCAGCTTGGCCGTGAACTGCGCGATGCGCGCCGTCAGCGTGTAGCTGTCGGCCTTGTCGGGCGAGACGTAGATGCACGGGATGTTGTCGTTCTCGAGGCGCTTCGCCAGCTCGTCGCTCGGTGGCTCCCAGCCCGTGAGGATGAGACCAGACATGAGGTTCTGTCCGCGTGGGATCGACGCCTCCTGGTTACCGAGGATCGCGTCGATCACGTCATGACGGCCGCTATGCTGTAGATTATCATCGCCATGCAAACGCACAATAAGGTTAAGAGTGGTCTTTGGCCCGCATCCCAAGCTTCCTTCAACATACCGTGATGACGAGCTGGTTGGGGATCGCCTTGAAGAGGTTCTTCTCGTTCACTGGCGCGAGCGCGAGTCGAATGCTCGTGAAGTAGCGCATGTCCATTTCGCTGCCAGAGATCATCGGCGACTTAAGCAGCTTGCTGTAATCCGCCATGGTGGGGCAGCTCAGGTCCTTGAGCTCCGGGATGCAGCCGACGAGGGGGACGTCCCAGCGCTCCAATGCGCGCGAAAAGTAATCCTGCAGCACGCACACGCACACGATTCGGTTCATGGCATACATGTCAGTCAATACACACACGCAACGCAGTTCACAGCACTATGATTCCATTCTCACCTTGATCATGTCCATCTTATGCGGATTCACCTTGTTGAGAATCACGCCGCGCATGCGCACATTGTGCTTCACTAGAAGCTCGCGGTTCATCGCCAGCTGGTCGAACGACGAGCCAAGCCCGCCGAGCGCGATGCACACGACGTCCATGTTGAGTTTCGCTGTTATCACGCAATAAGCACTTCATGTCAGTTGGCCATTTCCAAACCCAACCTGATTCATTCATGCAAACGGCAGCACTCGTCACACATAACTCACCAGCGACCTGCGCGTTGTTGAGTTCGCAGATGGAGCCCACACCCGTGTGGCCCGTGCCTTCACAGATGAGGAAGTCGCTCTCGCGGTACAGATTGGCGTGCGCGCGCTCGATCGACGCCGCGAGCTCCTGCTCCGTCACTTTGCCGTCGATGAAGTCGCGCGTGAAGCCGTCGGGGAAGATCACGGGTGACATGTCCTTGTAGTCGTGCACGAGTCCAAAGTGCTCCTTGAAGAGGAACGCGTCCTTGTCGACGCGCAGCCCGCCGCCCACGGGCACGTGCTGCTGGCCCACGGGCTTGCAGTACGCCACCTGCTTGCCGGAGCCCTGGTACTTGGTCTGCAGGCTCTTCACGAGCCCGAGGCTCACCGTCGTCTTTCCCACGTGCTGGCCCGTCGAGAGCACCAGTAGGTGCTTGGCCGCCATTGTTGTGCTTTAGCGAAAGCGGAGTTCCTGGTGCGCTGTGGACGTGGCGAGGGAGGAAGTCCTCGGAACCTTGCGCTTCTTCGCTCGTCGCCTTGCAAGTTGAGCTCTTGCGCTTCTTTGGATGGATATTGCGTTGCATCGGCTTTGTACATGACAAGTCGACAGTTTACGGAACAACTACTGTATATAGTGAAAAATCTACACAACACCCATTTATACTTACCAGGTAATGTACACACAACTATATCTACACGCTCCACATTGCCATCTATAGCGCCTCACACAAACCAGAAATGTAAAAATGGCGCCAATCAAGTGGAAAAAAAAAGATGGCGTCTGAAGCCGACGACGACGACTGGATCGCCCCCACGCAGGTCGCACACGCTGCTCCAGCGACGTCGCACGCATCCACAGCAGCACTAGCACCAGCACCAGTAGCTGCTCACAATGCGGTCGACGAGCGTGTGCTCTGCGCGGTGTGCTCCATCAACCTCTCGCTCTGGACCATCCAGGACAGAGTAGTACACATGAACGCGTGCATCGACGCAGCGACGACGATGCACTGCAAGTACGAGTGTCCAGCGTGCGGCAAGGAGCTCACGGACTACAACGAGCAGCGCCGCATGGCGCACGCGAATATGTGTCTGGACCGAATGTTCAGCACTGGCACTGGCAACGGTAGTGGTGGCAGTGGCAGTAGAAGTACGACCGGGATAGTCGAACATGAGCACGCGGCAGCTCAAGACGCCGCTGCACCAGCAGCTACAAGAGCGCAGGCGGAAGATAGAGACGCGTACAACTGTGTGATCTGCGGCATCGACCTGACGCAGAAGGACCTGTCGGCGAGGATCCGCCACGTGAAGCAATGCGGATTGCGCTTCGGCGTGCGTCCGAGCGACATGGCGGCGCTGCAGGGAGCTCAGCAGCAGGTGCAGGTTGAAGGCCAACTGTCCACTACAGAGGCAGAACAAACAGTCGTAGAGATCACCTGTGATGCTGAAGCTGGGTTTACAGCAGAGACTGCGTCAACTACCACAGAGGAAGACAGTGGGGCGTCCACGAACGCGTTTGCAGTCATGATGAGGGCGTCATCCGCTTCTTCGTCCGTGCTGTCCAGCACTATGGGTAGGTACTCCTTCAAATGTGTACGTTGTATCAGCGCTTTGCTCTAATATGTGTGTTTTTGTTGATGTTTGGACACAAACTCAGGTCGCGTGGGTCAAGTCGTCTCGAACGCGTTCGACGTGCTGATGAAGAGCTCCAAGACCCAGGCGGTGCTCTCTTCTACAAGCTCAAATGCCAGCAGTTCCTCCTTTCGGTCAAATCCGCAGCGACAACAACAAGCCTCGCAGCGTTTCGGCAAGAAACGGCGGATCGGTGGCGCAAGCTCCTCCGGTTCGTCCTGGGGCTTGTCGTCAAATAACGACGCGCTATCTGCAAGAACACGTCCGTGCCCGGACTTCAAGCGCATCAGAGGCACGCAGCCGTCGTTCATCGTCGACGGGTTCAAGTATGCGAGCAAAGCGCTGTCGTCGGTTTATTTCCTCACGCATTTCCACTCGGACCACTACATTGGACTGGAAAAGGTAGGCTCCTTACTACTACCTATCTGTAGCTCTTCGCTTGTGTCCACTAGTTGTGTATGGCTATGCTGACGCTGTTGCTGTAACCCTCAGAGCTTTGAGTACGGCATCATCTACTGCAACCAGATCACGGCGGCGCTAGTGGTGCAGGAGCTGCGCATCGACAGCAAGTGGGTGCACCCCGTGCCCATGAACACGCCCGTGACGATCCATGACGTGCAGGTGACATTCATGGACGCGAATCACTGTCCCGGCGCGGCGATCATCCTCTTCCGCCTCAAGAACGGCCAGGCGTATTTGCATACGGGCGACTTTCGCTATCACCCAAAGATGCTGAACTACGGACCACTACAGAGCTACATCCCATCATTATCGTCATCGTCATCGTCATCGTCAGGCTCATCAAACAGCTCGGCGCTCAATTGCCTGGACGGCATCTACTTGGACACGACGTACGCCGATCCCAAGTACGTCTTCCCGACGCAGCAGACGGCGATCAACCACGTGCTCGAGCTCGTGGAGAAGCACTCGCTGAGCGACAAGATCCTCTACCTCTTCGGCTCGTACTCGATCGGCAAGGAGCGACTTTTCATGGAGGTGGCGACCAGGTACCAGCGCAAGGTGTGTGTGTCCAAGGCCAAGCTCAAGTTCATTCAGACGTTCCACTGGCCCGAGAGCCAGATGAAGCTCATCACGACCGAGACTGACGCCACCAAGTACGTTATCGTATGAGCTGAGCTACTGTCTAGTCTCTGTAGATTGACTGACTGGACGAACTAACCTTCTCTATGGGATGCCCTAGTCTCCATATCGTGCCCATGCAAGACCTCAAGATGGAGCACCTGACGGCGCTACTTGCCAAGCACTGCCTGCGCTTCCGCCAGATCGTCGCGTTCCGCCCCACGGGCTGGACGTTCAGCAAGACGAGTCAGTCCATCTCGACGTGCCGGACGGATCCGTCGGGCTGCATCCGTATCTATGGCGTGCCTTACAGCGAGCACTCAAGCTTCGTGGAGCTCGCCGAGTTCATTCAGAAGACGAACCCACATCTGATCATCCCCACAGTACGAAAAGGAACACCATTTGTTGCCTGACCACCAGAGGTTCCTGGAATATTGACTTTTTGGTTCGCTGTATTGTCGTAATAGGTGAACTGCCACACAGAGAAGGCGGCGAAGAAGCAGGTGGACGCGATCCGCCAAGTGGCGTTTCACAGCATCTCCAATCTGTTCCAGTAGATGCGAGAATAAATATATAGAGCCTGTCTGCCTGCCTGCCTGACTGATCCTCATTCGTTCGTTACGCCAGCACTGCACTTGCTGTACCATTCTCACGACATCAGTCTCCATCGAAGGACTCTCACGTTCTCAGAACTGCCATGTCGAGAAGCCGCGTGCAGGAAGACACGCAGGTGCTGTCGCTCGACAACCCCACACACAGCACCGGAGCAGCTACTACCTCTACTACACAATCCTCTTCATCTTCAAGACCAGGGACATCCTCAGGCCGCTCCAAGCAGCCGAAGGTCAGCGAGTTCCGCCAGTACTTGGAGCAGAACGAGCTGCCGCTCGCGATTACGACGAGGCACGGCGCGCGCCGCGTCACGTGGGCCTCGAGCGTCGAGCAGCTCGACTTTGCGCACCTGTTGCCGATCTGTCTGAGCGGTTTACAGGAAGCACTCGAGCCATACCCGACGTTCGCGTTCGACGCGGTCATGGGGCTGCTCGAGGCCGGCAGGGGCGACTCGCGCGTACTGCGCGCGCTGCCGCAGGTCATGAACCAGGTCAAGAGCGCGCTGAGCACGCGCGAGAAGGCGGTCGTGCATCGTGTGCTGCTCGTGCTGCAGCAGCTCGCGGTCTGCGACGGCGTGGGCGAGGCGCTGGGCGACTATTACCGCGCGATCCTGCCGCTCTGCAACATCCTGCAAGACAAGCATCTGGGCACGGGCGACGACCGCACCAGGGAGATGGTCGCCGATGCGCTCGAGACGCTCGAAGCCTACGGCAGGGACGACGCGCACGTGCTCATCCAGCAGTACGTGCCCACGTTCCAGAGCTGCGGTGTCGCCTAATAGGAGGAGGTGAGGCTGCCAAAGAACTCCCAGTCCTAATGCACACGTACATACATACACCACATTCCTTTCACAATGTCGCTGTTGTTGCTTTCATTGTGCCATGAGGTAGGCTCAGTAGGTACTAATCGCTCTTCCAGTAGGTACAGTACAGTACATGAACGTAGCTCTTTGCCTCTTCGAGCTCGCCCCTTACATGCGCGAGCGCGGGTGGCGGTAGCCGCGCATCTCGCTCGGCAGTGAGGTGGCGACGAGGTCGTCGAGCGAATGAATGCCGTACTTGTTCGGCGCGCCCGTGCGCCAGAGCTCCTGCGCGTTCAGCTGGCCGTCCGCGTTGAGAAACGTCACGCCCATGTACTGCTGATGCCACCGAATCATGAAGTCGATGCGCGGCGTGGGGAAGTTGCCGAGCATCTCCGCCATGTTCTTGAGGATACAGAGTCCGTACGGGATGTCCTCCCAGAAGAGGCGCGAGTTCACCGCTGGATGGAACTGACCCTTGGACACCTCGGTGAGCGGGGTCGCGCAGCCGGCGTACCCGAGGTTCGTCATGAAGATCTGGCGCAGCGACGAGCGGTCCGCCACATCCTCGCCGTACTGCTTGACCACGCGGTCGCCCATCGGCAGGATATCCGAGAGGTCAAGCGCCGGAAAGCGCTGCAGCAGCGCGTACTTGATCTGCTGCAGCTCGTTGTCCAGCATCGAGAGCTGCTCGGCCGAGAACTCGTCAAAGTCCGCATCTACAAGATACACACACAACGGTGGGTTAATCATCTGAACGTATAGTAAGCAGGGACTGTAGCTAGGGCCACGAGCGTACATACACAAGGTCATGCCGCGGCGCTTCTCGAGCTCGTCGGTCGTGTAGGTCTTCTTGCCGTCCCAGTCACGGAAGATCGCGTAGTAGCGCGCCGGGTGGATGATCTGGTTGGATGGCGTGAGCGTGAGGTTGAGGAAATTAGCCACCGTGTCGCACGGGATGTCGAAGAGCGACTCCATGAGCTTCGCCGCGGTTTTCTTCTTCTCCACTGGGTAACACGCTACATACAAACACTTCTTGGGGCCGATAATGCGCGCCTTGTGGCCGTACTCATACGCCTTGCAGATCCACGGAATGTTTTGCAGACCAAAGAGCTACATACATAGCAGGACATACATTAACTCCCAGTCAATACAGACACTCAACAACAAGAGCAAGAGCTATACAGCATGCACTCACGATCTCCACGTCCGCCAGCTTGTCGCCCAGCGCCTTCTTGGCCGCCCAGTCGAACCCGCCCTGCGCGAAGAGCGCGCCGAGCGCCACGCCCTTCTTCAAGTACGGCGCGATGGACGCCAGGATGTCCGGGTGCGCGTTCGCCGGCGCCGCGACGATGACCACGTCGGACTGCGGGATCACGTGCTTGGCGTGCTTGGACACGAGCTGCAGCGCGCCCACGATCGTGCCCTTGCTCTCCCAGCTGCTGCCCTGCGTCGTGACCTCGATGCGGTCGCCCCACTTATCCGGTTGGCGCGTCAGTACCTGCACCTTCACGCCCTTGGACGCCAGGTACGCCGCCGCCACGTGCGCGCCGTTGCCACCGCCACAGATCGTGACAGTGCCGATGGTGGCCGAGACGTTGGAGGTGGGGAGTTGCTTTTCTAGCTGCGCGCGCGCCGTCGCGACCGAGAGCGTCATGGTGAAGTTGACGTGGTTGTGTCTGTCTACTGCGTGTCGCCGAATGAGTGACGCGGCGCCGACCAAGCAGAACGAGACAGAGAGAAGGGGGGATTGAACAATTCAAATTCGCACTTAGTCGAGTATGCTGTTGGTGGATGACTGACTGACTGATTGGCTGGCTCACCTTGAAGTGCGTAACGTCATTGATTACCAACAGTTCATGGCCATTCTGGATTTTTGGATCTCTCCATCTCTGTGGTGACGGTGCATTGGCATTGGCATTGACAATGGACCTTCAAGCCCACACAGCTCCATTCGCCTCTCATACACTTGCTTGTTTGATTCTCATTAGCTTCTCTCTACTACCGTACTCCACTTCCCCTCGTCGCCTTCCTTCCTTACTTGCTCCTCCTTAAGCGCCTCACATGAGCAGGACCTGCGCCTGCTGGTGGGTCTCGGCCGTGATACGCAGCGCGAAGAGCTCCTGGAACTCATCGGTCGAGAGCGCGTAGGCAATCGCCTTGTCGATCTGTTCCAGTGCGCGCGGGTAGTCCTGCATCGCCATGTACACCTGCGCCAGGTGGCAGTACGCAAACTTGGAGCGCGGGCACCGCTTCACCGCCGTCTCGAACAGGTCCAGCGCCGCGTGCCCGTATTCACTGCCCTTCGACACCATCAAATTGCCCTGGTTGATGTATGCCATCGGGTACGTCGGGTCCAGCTCGATCGCCTTCTCAAACATACCCTGCACCGTGTCAAAGTCCACGCCCGAGCCCGGCACCTGCAGTAGCTGCATGTACGTCTCGCCCAGGTAGTTGTACACCTCCGGTACGTCCGGCGTGATCACCGTCGCGGTCTTGAGGTACTCGACCGCTTGGCCAAAGTTGCCCGTACGCGCGTGTGTGACACCCAGCTGGATGTACGCCATCGAGAAGTCCGGCGCGAGCTCGATGCACTTCTCCAGGTCCTTGAGCGCCAGACCAATCGCCTCTTCCGCGTTGCTGCCGTCGGCCGCAATGTCGATCGAGTGCAGCTGGCCGCGGTGGAAGAACGCGGTCGAGCAGTCCGGCTTCTCCGCCAGCGCCTGCTCGAACCACGAGAGCGCCTGCTTCATGTCCTTCTGGTCAAAGCTAAGACCGCCCATGCGGATCTTGGCGAAAATCGACTGTGGCTTGACAGCCAGCGCGTGCTCAAAGCACGACTTCGCCACCTCAAAGTCGCCGCGCAGGTGGTGGAACGTGCCGCTCTCGATATGCGCAGTGTAGAACGCGACGTCACCCTTCTGCACAAGCGCGATCGCTGCATCCAGGTCGTCCGATGCGTTCTCGTAGTCCTTCTCCTTCTTGTACGCCAGCGCGCGCTTCGTGAGCAGCTCGCCGCGCTGCTGACGCACCTCAACGCCTTCGCCGAGCGCATTCAGCTCCGACGTATACTCGACGCTCGTCTTGTCCGCCACGAGGTCGTTCTCGTCGTCCGATGGGTGGAACGACGAGTAGTAGGACGTGATGAAGAACTGATCCGGCAGGTGGCGCTTGGCGTCTTTCGCCTTGAGCTGCACCGCCTGCTCAATCTCCTGCGTCGTGATCTCCGTGTGGATGCGGCTGATCTCGAGTGCCAGCTGCTCGTCGATCTGCTCCTGCTTTTCCTCCGAGATCACCAACAAGCACACGTAGTCCACAAGCGCGCTGCCGAGCTGACCAAGTGCAGCCTTCGCCTTGGCGCGGCGCAGGTACGACTTTGGGTGGCGCTTGTCCAGGAGCAGCGCGCTGGTGCAGTCGTTAATCACGCTTTCGTAGTCCTGCAGTCTCTCGTAGGCGGCCGCGCGGTTCGAGAACATCACCTTCAGGTTGCGCTGGTCGACCGGCACTGCAGCTTCGCACAGGCGGATCGCGTTCGTGTAGAGCTCCACGGCTTCTTTGAACGCGCCGGCCTTGTACTTCTTCGTGGCCATCGTAGCTTCATCCTGGCCAATGTTCGCTGCAGGTGGCGCCGCCGGTGCTACCGCTGCCGTGGCGCTTACTTTCTTCTGTGGGAGTGGCGTGGGCTTGGGCTCTTTCTTCGGCGAGTCGTGGTGCGCTGCGGCATCCTTTGGAGCGGCCGGATCCGCCGCTGCCACCTGCTGGAACTGCTTGTGCTTGAGCTGCTGCGAGCTCAGCGCCTGCTGCTTCTTCTTTTGGTACACACCGTAGAGCAGGAATGCACCGATGGTCGTGAGCGACGTGAGCACGGCCAGCTGCACGAGCGCGCGGTCGGTGGCCATGGTCTTCGCTTGCGTGAGCTGCTGAGCTTGCTGCGTTCGTATGATACGGTTCTCTCAGAACCCCACGATATTTGTTGACTTCACTTGGAACTGGAGCGTGTCCCCACGCACGCTCTGAATAGTAACCTGTCCTCTCCACCCTCATTACGCAACATAATTTTTTCTGCATCTCTGTGATGCATTATGATGACAAGGTTGATTGCAACTTGACAACCCAATGAATAAAAACGTGCGCGGACATGGTAATTACGCGTGTCCTTTTTACGGCTTTTTACGGATTGGCTGGCAAAGGAAGAGCCGCGCCAGCCAATTGGCTACTGAGCAGCGAGCCGCCAGTGGTTGGTTGGTTTCCGGTAGTGAATGGATGGATGGATGGGTGGGTGGCACGAATGGCGATTGACCTCGGCGGCGCTTCGCTTGGCTCGCTCGCCCATGCAGGCCGTGAGCTCAAAATCCCATTCGAGCAGTGATCCATCGGTCGTGAGCTTTTCTACCACCTCTCCAACTCGTCCTCCTCCCCATCCCATCGAGAATGTCTGACGCTGCCGTGAACCCGAAGGCCTACCCGCTCGCGGACGCCAAGCTGACCGTGTCGATCCTTGACCTGGTGCAGCAGGCGACCAACTACAAGCAGATCAAGAAGGGTGCCAATGAGGCCACGAAGACGCTCAACCGCGGCATCTCGGAGTTCATCGTCATGGCCGCCGACACCGAGCCACTCGAGATCCTTCTTCACTTGCCTTTGCTCTGCGAAGACAAGAATGTACCATACGTGTTCGTTCCGTCCAAGGTCGCTCTCGGCCGCGCGTGCGGCGTGTCGCGCCCGGTGATCGCCGCGTCGATCACATCGAACGACGCCTCGCAGCTCGGCCCACAGATCCAGAGCATGCGTGAACAGATCGAGCAACTCCTAATTTAAATGCGTCCGTTCTTCCGAACCGCGGCCGATTGATTAGCAGCCTCATGCAGCAACCACTACCACGAAGGACCCAAGTTGCAGCGAATTTGTCAATGTAGACAATAGAGCATGGCAAGGTGTATCACCAGCATCGTGCCATTAACACCTGGTTAATTTACAAACCCTGCGCTTGGCACAATCCTCATCCTCATAGTTTCCTCCTCACTGTCGTTTTACAATGCGAATTCGTCATTGAAATGGCGTCAAGTGGCCCACAATCCCTAACGCAGATTGCACTGTTTGCCTTGTCTATTAAACTCGTATGTAGTATTCGCTCACGATGACGCGTCCATGAGCACGTACTCGCGCGTGCTCTCGCCGAATTTGAGCATGTCCTTCACGCGCAGCTCGATGTAGCGCGAGCCTTCAATCTTCTCGCCGTTGAGTGTCGTGCCGTTCGTGCTGTTGAGATCCAGGATGTATGGTCGCACCTCGTTCTCGAAGCTCAGTCCGTCCTTGCTCGGCTTCTGGAAGAGTCGATACTGCAGCACCGCGTGCTGCTTGGAACACGACTGGTGTTCCGCGAGGATGTCCGCCACAGCTTTGTCTCGACCTACGAGGAACGCGCTCTTGCGGTGGACATGGAGCGTTGCTGTCAATATGTCAAGCACGGATACACACACGCATACATACACACACGGACTTCATTAGGGTGTGCGCAGTACAACGATACAATTATCTATGGTAGCAGACGCAATATACGTACAGATCAGCTCGTTGTCCTTGAACACGTACAGCCGGTAGCGCTTCTGCGGCACGCGCGCCTCTGGCGGCTCCGACCATTTCATCACCACGCCATTCTGCACGTTGCCCGTCGTTTGGTCCTTCGCGAGCGCGCCACTGAGTCCGAAGTTCGGCTTCTCTACAGGCTCAATGGGCTTGTCTGGGTCCTGCTCTTCCTCGTCCTCCTGCTTGCCCCACCTATTCATTCCAATGCATTCACAAGATCATCAGATACCAATTCCAATAACACCAAGACACCCTCAGAGTTCACTTACTGGACGAGGTGCGTAAAGTCCTTGGCTTTCTTCTCCTGGTTGGCTCCAGCGTGCGTGGGTGGAGGCGAAAGGGAGCGTGAGCGTCGTCGCTGGTTGCCGCGCGCAAACGGCGCTTTCCGCTTCGCATTGTAGCTCTTGGAATCATCGTCTCGTTGGCGCGGATTGGAGCGCGAGCGAGCGCGCTGCGTCTGCGCCTGCGCCTGTGAGGATCCCCAGCGACTTCCGCTTCTACTGAGCGGCGAAGACCTCTCCTTCGTACCAGAGGAGCGCCGTGGAGGCGGTGACGCGGACCTGGAGCGCGAGCGAGAGCGAGAGCGAGAGCGGCGGTGGCGTGGCATATCTTGTTCCTTGACTTTATCGTTGTTGTGCTTGGCTCCACCAGCAGTCCGGGTTTCAGATCTGATGATTCAAACCCATACGTGCCCACATATTTTATTTTTCTTACATTTATCAATATTAAAATGTACCCGGGTCATCAGAAAATGGGACCCACAAACCCGCCGGCATTTTGCGCTTTTTGATTGAACAAGACCATAACGCAAGCATCACCGAGACATGGATCGCAGCAGCACTGACGGCGCAGCGCATGAGCAGGAGCACGAGCACGAGCACCAGATCGATGAGTACGAGCAGGAGCACGAGCAGGAGCACGAGCAGGAGCACGAGCAGGAGCAGTACACACCGCCTTTTCTATTGCCGTCGCCGCCTCTCCCGCCGACGCTGACAGACTTCTTCCTGCACGAGAACTTTGCCGGCGCTGCGAGACACATGCGCCTGATGGACTTGGACCAGGCGCGCGTGGAAATCCCGCACGCGTTCAAATTCGTGGCCACGGCGCCGTCCTGGTTCCTGCTCTGTATCCATATCTGGGTGCAGGAAGGCGTGCTGCCGAACATGCTGGACGTCGTGGAGAACGCGGTGCTGTGCATCCGCGCGATGCAGAGCCCGCTCGTCTCGGCGCGCGACTCGGAGCTCGCCGGCTCGCTGCTCTTTGGGCTGCGCGAGTGCCGCGCATCGATCATCGCCGGCTTTGTGATCGCGTACCGCGTGTCTGAAGGCGTGATCGCGAACTTCTGTGACCTGGCGCTGTGTATCAAGGCGTACAATGCGATCCAGCTGATGCACGCGCTGCACATGATGCACCTGCTGCCGGTCGAGCGCGTGCTGCTCGCCGCGATTGAGCAGGACGACATGTCGGCGGGCGACTTGTTTGTGCGGCGCAACAAGGAGCACCAGCATCTGTATGTGAACATGCTGCTCCAGCACCGGGTCGCGGACAAACTGGTCAAGAAGCGCATCACGGGTTTCAAACTGGACCCGAACGCGTTCCCCGACTACGTTCAGCGCAAGAAGCTCTCAGCGCTGCGATACCTGATCTACTCGGAGCAGTATGAGGAAGTGGAGAAGTTCGTACACCAGTCGGCCGATCTGCAGGTGTACGCGTGCCAGATCCTGATCGAGAAGCGCGGGATCACGCACCCGGTGACGCAGTATTTCGTTCGCACCACTGGCTCGGCGCACATGTTCCCATTCGTCGACGTCACCACCAACGCAGACTCCCAGCTGCCCAAGCAGGACGACTACGAGGAGCTCGACTCGTGTCTGTCGCTCGCAGCGTGCATTGGCACTGAGAGCATTGTGTTTATAGACACAATGGAAGGACTGAAGAGCTGCTTGACGCATCTTGAGAAGCAGTCGGTGATCGGTTTTGACTGCGAGTGGAAGGCGACGCATGTCACGCCGCGAGACTTTGCTGGTGTTGGCGGTGGCACTGGTGCTGCTGTCCCCAACCCGTGCGCGACGCTGCAGCTGGCGTCGCTGCACAAAGCGTTTGTGATCGACATCATCGCGCTGGACGACATCAGCGATGTGCTCTCGGACCTTTTCGTGAATGACGAGATCCTGAAGCTTGGCTTTGACACGAACGGCGACCTAAAGTTGCTGAGGGCGATCTTGGGCAAACCGCACGGCGGACACGAAGTCGTGGTTTCGAACCTTCTCGATGTGCAGGCGGTGGTTCGAAAGCTGTACGCGCAAGGCGCCGTAGCAGTAGCAAATGGAAACGATCAGGCACCTGAAGTTGCAGGTAACGTCCAGTCAGCCGAGAGCTCTGTTCAGTCAACCGAGAGCTCTGTTCAGTCAACCGAGAGCTCCGACAATGTTGCTGTTGTAGCACCAGAAGAGAAGCCAGAGGAGACTGCTCCAGCAGCCACCGACAACGGCAAAGCCAAGAGACACAAGGATCGTAAGCGTGGCGGAGCAGTAGGAACATCAGAGAACGCGACAAACTCACTTGCCCTCACAGGCGTCACACAGATGTTTCTCGGCAAGCCGCTCGACAAGCGCGCACGCATGTCGAACTGGGAGCGTCGTCCGCTGACGCGAGCTCAACTGCACTACGCTGCGCTTGACGCGCAGGTTCTTGTGCAGATCCTGGCCAAGATCCAGCAGCAAGTTGATGAGGAAGTCCTGGAGCCGATCCTCAAACGGTGCACGCAGAAGAACATCAAGTGAAGGTCGTCCAAGCGATAACGAAGCAACGGGTAATAACAGCACTCTACCAGCATGTATCCTGTCATCTGCCAGACGCTCTTGTTGTTAACTCTACTATCTGCTCATAAAGCCCGTGAGCGCGTCCGCGAACTGCACTTCATCACTGCTGTCGGAGCAGAAGAGATGCTGCTGCAGCGCCGCGGGCAGTGCCGTGATCTTGATGAAAAAGTCGTTCAGCTGCTTCTGGAGCTCTTCTTTCTCCTATACAGTTGGCCATCCGCACAATCACACATTGTTTTCGCAGTTAGTACGGAGAGTTGTTAACTTTGAATCACGAGCGGCAACAAACCTCGTTGATCTTGCGCAGCTGGAACGTGAGCTCCTTGAGCTCGTTCTCTACGTGGAACGTCTTCTCGCCCACTTCGTGCCGCAGCTCTTCGACCTCAGTCTTCAGCGCGTTCTCCCGCTCCTCGGCGCTCTTGATCGTGACCGCGAGCGTGTCCACCAGCTCGGCGCGACTCGCCATCTCGTGGCGCACCGAGAGCTCCAACTCGTCCACCTTGCGCTCTAAAGCTGACCTCTGGGCCAGAAATCCCTCCTGAGCCTGTTCCAGCACCGCCTTGTGGCTCTCGAGCTCCGCGTTCCTTGTATGCACCTGGTGGAGCTCGTCGCGCACTCGCTTTGTCTCGTTCTCGTCGATTTTCACGCGTGAACTCCGCGCCTGGTGCATTTTCTGCATCGTCTCGATTTCGCGCGCCATGCAGGCTCGCAGCTGGGTCTCTTCCTGCTTGAAGTGCGCGATCAGCGCCTCTTTCTTGCCTTCAAACTCGCGTTCGAGCTGCTTGCGGAGCTCCTTCAGGTGGATCTCGGTCATCTGGCGCGTCATGATCGCCTCGAGCTTCTGGAACACCTGGATTGCTTCGTTGCGATAGAAATCGCGGAGCACTGTGGCTTTCTCAGGACCACTTGCGTGCTGATTGTACTGCTCGTCGAAGCGCAGGATGGTATTCAACACTGCGGCGAACGAGGTAGAGCCACCGCCACCGTCATCGTCACTAGAATTGGACTCGTCGCTTAGCTCACGGGAGAGCTGGGTCCACGTCACCACGCGCACCTCCTGGCAGTGCGTGTGCGAGTTCTCGTGGAGCACCTGCAGCTCCTGCTCGTATTTCGCGCGGATCGACGCCTTCAGCTTGTTGCGCACGCTGCGCTTTCGCGACGACTTGAAGAGTTTCGCGCCCGAGTGGTATACGTCCATCGCGAGCCGCTGGATCTCGTCGTGCAGCTTGTTGAACGCGTCGAGCTCCATCGGCGGGCTCTCGCGCGCAGACGAGTGGATGCAGTCCACGTACGTAGCGAGCGCATCGTCTGCGACCGCTGAGCACTTTCTCTCGACCAGCTCATCCCATGCGCTGCCGACATCCGGCTCCTCACCACTCTGAACGTCGCGCGTGAAGTCCTGCAGCAACATCAACAGGATCTCGCCTGTGAGCTCCACGCTGAAGAGCTTCTTCACTGATGCATGCGGTGCAAAGAACTCGAGCAGCTGCGTGTCTGCAATAACGGCTGGGTACGTGATACCCATGCGCTTAAACTGGACGATGTCCTCCAAAGCAAGCGCTTCATCGTCCTCGTCACAATCACTGCCTCGACCACGCTGAGCGATGCCTCGAACTGGACGCTCCTTGAGCGATTGGCTGGACGAGAAGTCCACTGTGAGCAAGTTCGGGACCAGCTCGTGTACTTCCGCTGTCGCGTGCTCTCTCAGTAGTGTTTGAAAAAGCGTCATGAAGGGCTTCGGCAGCTCTGGGACGAGAGTCGCGCTGGTGCTACTCTCGCCGCCAAACCAGCCGCCAGTGCTATCCCCATCATCGCCAAAGCAGTTCACAACCAGCGACGACAGCGCGCAGAACGCGCCGACGAGCTCCCAGCCTGGCGACCCCTGAGTGGCATTCACGTCCAGCACTAGAACGCAGTAGTCTTCCTCCATATACGACACGCATGCCAGCAGCGTGAGCGGACTGCTTGAAGCGACTGACGTGGCATGCTGTTGTTGCTGGAGCAAGTGCGCGAAGAGCTCCACGCGCTGGCGCTGGTTTGATGGCGCCCCGAGCAGCGTGATGACCGCCAGGCGCTCGTCCGAGATCTCCTTTTCAAGCAGGACAGCGCCCGCGGGGGTGAGCACGCCGCTGAGCGGATCCACGAGCGCGACGCCGCGCCAAGTCACCTCCATTTTTGCCTTCGCGATCCAATTGAAGCTTAATTGTGCGTGCAAATGTATGTGTCAGCGCCACAATCGAGAGTTCCTTAGACTCCTCAGATTGTTGTAGATTCAGATTCAGATATTTGATCCAGACATTTGGTGGATAAAGTCAGTACATTTACTGATAAATATTCATCTGAGTTTACGCGTGTAGTCCATAGATCGGGTGCTCTTGCATCTGCGCGAAGGTGGACGAGAGCGAGCTTGCGATGGACGCAGAGAGCAACGCAGAAGAAGAAGAAGACGCAGAAGCGGAAGCAGACGCGGAGGAGATCGACACGCCCAGCTCGCGCGCGTCGCCGTTCTCCAGACGCGTCATGAGCTCCTTCGTGTTGAAGTCAAACGCCATCGGCTCCCACTTCTGCACATCCACTGGCGCGGATTCTGACACCACGCGCTGATGATACATATATGTGCGCAGAGAAAAAGCGTTAGAGAGTGGCCACAGTTTATAGATGCAAGAAACTGCAGTGGGGAGGAAATGCACACCGTACCTTGGAGAACGATCGCAGCAAACTCGTGACAGAGCCGGCATTGAACACAGGCCCTGCGGCGCGGTTGATGCTCTCCATGCGCTTCTCCAGCTCGTGGGCGCTGTTTTGTACTTTGCTTACAAAGCGCTATATCATGGCGCAACACAATACAAACAGAATGTGTCTGTTCACATTACTGCCGTCACTACTAGCAGAGGAGTACTAGACAACGCACAACACGCACCTCCATAATGTTAATCCGGATGAAGATGTCCTCCAGCTCGTGGCAGTTCTCGATCAGCGCGTCCATGAGTTGCTCCTGCGCCTGCTCAGTGTCCATGCGCACCGAGTCGGTCACGGCGCACGCCTCGTCGATCTTGAAGAGCGCGAG
Source organism: Globisporangium spiculum (assembly GCA_023335655.1). Classification (NCBI taxonomy): domain Eukaryota; phylum Oomycota; class Peronosporomycetes; order Pythiales; family Pythiaceae; genus Globisporangium; species Globisporangium spiculum. The sequence goes on from JAADVO010000015.1 coordinate 82,746, forward strand.
TCCGATGCGCTCGTCCACGGGCTGCGTGCCGCTCGTCGCCTCGTCCAGCAGCTCCTCGTAGTCACCGCAGACCTTGCGGAACGCGCGCTGCAGCGCAACTGTCTCATCATCCGTCTCAGCAGCAGCATTCCCGGCAGTGGCGTCACTACGCGCGTTGCCATTGCGCTTGAGTTCCATGGACATCACCTCTCTTGCTTTCGCTTCTGGCCTCTAGCTTCGCTTTGACCTGTTGGGGCTCTTCTTCTTCTTTTTACGAACTAAGTCACCTAAAACACGTAATTACGCATTTTACGAACTGCTTGTTTTGACTGTTATTCTGTTTTTACGTTAAACCCACGACGACGAAGATCGAAAGGCAAAGGAAGGGCGCTCTATTAAAAGCGTCTCGATACAACCACCTTTGCCTTTGCAAGATAGCCAGCCAACCAAAATGCGAGCGAGACGCCTGTTCTGCCTGTGTTTGCGAGCGAGTGAGACTGAGAACTCGGCCGGCAGCTCGGCAGCTCCAACAGCTCACATAGACGAATAGCTACAGACAGACACAAGATGAGCGCCACGCCCCTCGACATCGCGCCGGAGCAAAAGAAGGCCTGGGAGGCCTCGTCCGACTTCGCCAACTACTTCTGCACCTATGCGTACATCTACCACCAGAAGCAGATGCTGACCGACGACTTGCGCATGCAGAGCTACCGCGACGCGATCTTCGAGAACCCCAACCATTTCAAGGACAAGGTGGTGCTCGATGTCGGCACGGGCAGCGGCATTCTCGCCATCTGGGCCGCGCAAGCCGGCGCGCGCAAGGTCTACGCTGTCGAGGTGAGTCATTACTTATATTGGAACGTAGCGTGTCGCTGCATGCATGGGAGTTCTTCGCGTGCGTTGTACTAACAGAGCGTTTGCTTCATGTGTGTTTTGTTTGTGCTTGCTCAAATAGGCGACTGACATTGCGCTGCAGGCGCGCAAGGTGGTGAAGGCAAACCACCAGGACCACATCGTGACGGTGATCCAGTCCAAAATCGAGGACGTGGAGCTCCCGGAGAAGGTAGACGTGATTATCTCTGAGTGGATGGGCTACTTTTTACTGCGTGAGTCGATGCTCGACTCGGTGCTGGTCGCGCGCGACCGCTGGCTCAAGGCAGATGGCGCGATGTTTCCGTCGCACGCGTCCATGTCGATCGCGCCGATGTGCAACGAAGACGACAGCAACAAGCGCTTCAGCGAGTTCTCGAGCGCCATGGACGGCTGGCGCAGCTTCGTGGAGCGCACCAAGAACACGTGGGGTGTGGACATGGGCGTGCTCGGCAGCGCGTTCAAGAAGGAGCAGGAGCAGTACTCGCTGCGCACGTCCGCGTGGGCTGAGCTGAGCCCCGGCGACCTGATCGGCGACGAGGTCGAGATCGGCTCGTGGGATCTCAAGACGTGCACGCTGGAAGACATCAAGGGCGTGAGCACCTCGTTTTCCTTCACGGTCTCGACCATGTCTCGCTTCGGCGGCATCGCCGGCTGGTTCGACACGGACTTCCGCGGCTGTGTGGAGAACCCTGCGATGAAGGAGGTGACGCTTACGACGTCGCCGTTCGTGCAGCCGACCCACTGGGGGCAACAGGTCTTCCCGCTCTACCCGCCCATCCAGGTGTGCGAGGGCGATCTGGTGGAAGGCACGATCACGGTCGCGCGCCGCTCGGACAACCAGCGCCTCATGAATGTCAAGGTCGTGTACGAGGTGAAGAACCAGCTGGACGACGAGTCGGGCTTCGCACCGTTCACGCCGGTCACAGCCGTGTTCCAGATCGAATAAGGATTCGAGTTTGTTCATTTTCCTCCTTCGCACTTTTGTTGTAGGCTGCAACCTTCAATTTTCTATTATAGCGCAAGACCGACTAAATAAACCGCTCTACCGTTCTATTTGAGCGCACGTTCGCCTATCCTAAATAGGGCGTTTTGTTAGCCGAATAGTGTGGATCAGGTTCTTCATAATCAAACCAGGTCTATTTTTGTGCCACATCACTGAGTGCTTAGTTAGTGCGCTTCCGACTAAACTGCCATCTGATGCCAGTTTCTGTTCATCTCGATCTTCATTTGGAGCCCAAGCGGATCAGAGCATATTGTCACGATCATCACCAACTAACGCTCTGTTCACTTGCGAACAAGCAGCAAATCTTAAGAAGAGGAAGACGAGAAAGATCACTACGCCATCATCATGTCGACCAAGCTGGAGAGGGAGCTGCACATCAGATTCTTCCTCAAGAACCTCCGCTCGCTGCCGACGCCATACGCGTCGCAGGACGTGCATCGCGTCGTCCTGGTGTGTGCGCAGTCCACATGGCGCTCCTCGTTCTTACTGGTCTTGGTGCTAACGCTATTCTTTGTATCTACTCGTTGTTGTGGCGGGTGTGACAGGCGTACTTTTGCGTGCATGGACTGGCGGTGCTCGACGAGCTGGAGCGCGTCGACAAGCACCAGATCATTGAGTGGGTCTACTCACTGCAGGTGCACCCCGACAAGAACGACCGCAGTGAGTCCCTAATGCATGATACCAGCACTACACCTACTACACTTACTGTACGTTCATAGATAATGACGTGTCTGCTGCGCTTATGTAGCTGTGAATGCGAGCGACTGCGGCTTCCGTGGTGGTCCCTTCCGTGGAAACGTGTTTGCGTGCAACCCGGTACGTCTTCCCTTTCACTCGCGATTGTTCTGTCTGTGCAATACTGACACAATCAAATGCAATGCGTATATGTGTCTCGCTCGTTACCTCCAGTCGGACTACGTGAGCGAAGTGTATGACACGGGCAACATCGCGTCCACGTACGCCGCACTGTGCATCCTGCGCACGCTCGGCGACGACCTCAGCCGCGTGAACAAACCCGCCGTGATCGGTGCTCTGCGGCATTTGCAGAACAAGCACACCGGAAGGTACCGAGCGCTTCGAATCAGTGGCTGGACATGACACTGAACGCTAATTGATGTCAACACTTTGTCTGTACTGTCGATTATTGTAGCTTCTCGTCGCTGCCGTACGGCTCTGAGGAGGATATGCGCTTCGTGTACTGCGCGAGCGCGATCTCGTACATTCTGGACGACTGGTCGGGCTTCGACGGCGCTGCGATGGTGCGCTATGTGAACTCCTGTCTGGTACGTCTGTTTTCTACCACACAGAAAGAGGATGGTGTCGTTATGAAGAGATCAGTCCAAGACTGACAGCTGTGCGAATCTTTCTTCTTTCTCAACAGACGTACGATGGAGCTATTGGCATCGCGCCTGACACGGAGAGCCACGCCGGAGCGGTCTTTTGCGCGGTCGCCGCGCTCGTTCTTTCGGGAAGACTCATGCAGCTGAGCGTGGACCAGTCGGAGCTCGTGCGCTGGCTCGTATTCCGGCAGCAGAGCGGTTTCCAGGGACGCTGCAACAAGGACCCAGACACGTGCTACGCGTTCTGGAACGGCGCGACGCTAGACCTGCTGGGCAAGCACTCGTTCGTCGACATCCCGAGCTGCCAGGCGTTCGTGTACTCGTGCCAGTTCCCGTTTGGCGGCATCGCCAAGTTCCCCGACACGATGCCGGACGTCATGCACTCGTACTACAGTCTTGCGTGGCTCAGCATCGCGTCAAACCAGCGGAAAGCGCACAGCAAATCAGCGCAGGACGGTGAGGGCGACGAAGGGCTCTATCAGCTGCAAGAGCTCCCGGACCTGGTCCCGCTGGACACGAAGCTGCAGGTGCCGTTCTTCCCAAAGCTATCGTCGTCCAAGAGATAGAAGACCGTTCGCCAGAGTGCAGTGGATGCTATGGTGTGAATTGTAAATGTGTAATTTGGCAGGCTGGTAATAAACACCACTGAGAGACTAAAGGGTTTCTTTCGTCAGTGGTTTACTTGGCTTTGTCCGTCACTCCGTCTCTTATTTATGTCAGGATCTCCACCCCATCCTCTGTAATGAGCACGGTATGCTCCGCCTGCGCTGACCGCTTGCCGTCCACTGTCGACACCGTCCACCCGTCGTCCCAGTGCTCAATCTGATGTACGAATACGAATATAAGCATGACGCTCATGGTGACAATCAATACTATCAAACAACAGCAGCAATAATGGTAACATACCTGTCCGCTGCCTTCACACACAGCCGGCTCGACTGTGAACGCCATACCGGGGAGCATGTAGCCCGGCTTGCCGTTGGCGTGGTGCAGGATGAACGGCAGGCAGTGGAACTCTTGGCCGATGCCGTGGCCCGTGTAGTCACGGTTCACCTGGAAGCCCTCGCGCTCGACCAGCTCCTGAATGAACGCGCCAATGGACGAGAAGCGGCTGCGCGGCTTGCAGCACGTCTCGATGGCGCCCGTGAGCGCGTCGTTCGTCACCTGCACCAGGCGCTTGCCTACGGCGTCCACGCCCTCGCCCACAAGGAACGTCTGCGACGTGTCGCCGTGGAAGCCGTCGACAAACACGGAGATGTCGATGTTCACGATGTCGCCGTCTTCCAGCGGCCGGCTAGTAATATGTGCACACAGAGAGGGAGAGAGATTAAGCATTAGTGTCAGTCTGTATGCCCTATTCTCAGTCATTTAGCGCCATGCTCGCTCACCTGTCCGGGATGCCGTGGACGACGATCTCGTTCACGGACGAGCAGAGCGACTTGGGGAAGCCACCATAGTTGAGCGGCGATGGGTACGCGTTGCAGCGCAAGATCTCTTCGTGCACGAGGCGGTCGATCTCGTCGGTCGTCACGCCCACCTGCACGAGCGGCTCGGAGAACGCGAGGATGTCGCGCGCCACCGCGCACGCCGTGCGCAGCTTCTGCTGCTGCACTCGGTCCAGGATCGGGATGAACGGCTTAAGGTGCGACATACAGCCGGTGGAGGCATAAAGCGGGCGCGCGATGTGCGCAGGTACCTCTCGGCGCGGCGATACCTTGCCGGCACGGACTGGCGCACGCGCCGCAGCAGCACTGCTGCTGCTGCTGAAGAATCGGCGGTGCAACATCTTGATGCTTGGTGCTGGCCCACTCTCGTAGGAGTCGAGCCAAATGCTATTTAAAAAATGTGAGTTTGAGAAATATGCATTTTCTGAGCATATGCATTTTAAAAAACTGCAATTTAAGAGGTCTGTATTTTCAGTCTCAGATTTCTCCTCAGACACGAGCGTCTTCAACTGGGAAGCAGGCGGCGGCACTTGTTACTATGTCTAGCTCCACCGCAACGAGACATCCCTCGCCAGGAGCGCGCCCCCCTCCCTCGTTAGCTGCTTCGGACATGCCGTCTCCCGTTTAAGCAATTGCACCGCAAACATCCCCCACTAAATCGCGAGACAGATTGCTCGAGTTGCTCGCGAATGCAAAACGCTCGTTAGATATCATGCAGAGAGCAACAGCATTGGTTTGGCGGCTGTCGAGCCAAACGACTTGAGTGAGTGGATCAATACTTTGGTTTGAGTAAGCCACGTCACACCGACCAGCGTCACAGTGGTCTCGTGCGAAATCGACGCCAGCACCTGTGACTGGGGCATCAGGTTCTTCGTGACGTACGCGTCCGACACTTCAGCCTCAACGCGCTCCACGATCACTTTCAAACCAGCGAACTCGCCGAGCCATAATCTTTCCGCGTGAGAAGTGCCGCTATTTTTGCTGTTTGACATGGCATCGGGAGCTGCGCTGTCGGAACTCGAAGCCGATGGGCCTGGTGACGGGCAGACCTCGTACTTCGCGTCGAGAGTCACCAACGCGACAGTGTTTCGCAGTCATCGTTGATGTCAAACGTGAAGTTGTTGAGATTGATGTTGTGCTTCAGAGCGTGAAAGCACTAAAATGGATCTTTCACGCTCTCGCTCGTCTCATTCGCGTTCTAGCGAATGCTGCAGAGGGCAACACAGAGCCTCTGTAAGCCTTCGTGTTTAATTATATCGTTGCTGACTTTCTTTCTTCTTCTATACATCGCGGCTTTGCGGGCGTGCTGCTGCTTCACTTGGCAACTCGTCGCCCGTGGCGTGAAAAGAAGCGCGCGAGGAACGGCACCGCTGTGATCGTCAGCGCGCCACGCGCAGGACCTGTAGACATCATACACAATAGACATTGCGCAGAAGCATGAGCGTCGACAGCAACAGCAGTGGCAACACGCACACCACACAGGCATACTACATCGCCATCCGTGCTTACCTGTGGCGATGGTTGACACGTACGCCAGCGCGAGCGTACCGGCTTCCGGGTCCATCTTGGAGAGGTCAACGAAGGGCACGCGGTTCAGTGTGTCACGCAGATCCACGCCACTGCGGATTGCCGCGTAGGCGCCCGAGAAGGTCGTCACGAACACGGCCGAGTGGAAGAGCAGCGCCGAGCGGCCGTAGGTCTTGAGCACGTGCGCAACTTTCGCCTTCATCTTTGAATTGTGTGAGCTGAGCTGAGCTGGAGCTACTGAGACTGAGAGCAAGTGGACGCGTGAATAGTACAACAGCCGCAAAATCTGCGACGTTTCGTGGGGCGAAAAGGCGTCATCCACAAACGAGTGACGACGACATGTCAGCAAGCATTATTCGCGCGTCATAGTCAGCCGAAGGCAAAAAGGCAACAAGCCTTGGACTTCCAGACCAACAAGCAAAAAAGGCAAGCGATGCAAAAGCAGGTTTCATTCATCATCGATGCTGCCGCGAGCTGCCACCATTGATGGTACTGCTGCTGCTATGATAGAGGCGGTCGCTGCTGTTGTTGAGGCGCACCTGCATCGCTGCACTCGAAGAAGAAGAGGGGGTTCTGGCGCGCGCACTCGCAGGCAGCAACGCGAACGGACGGTCCGCCTTTGCAACAGCAGCAGTCGCTTCCTTTGGCGGGTTTCGTTCTCGCTCCTGCAGCTCTCTCTGCACCCGCTCAAGCTCCTGCTCAATCTGCGATTTGCGCGTCTCCAAGTCTCGCAGCGACACACCTGCGTATGCACACACGTGGCGCGTGTCATTTTGATAATGGAGGCAGACAATGCAACAGCAGGATTCCAACAATAAAAGCGTGAGACGCACATGTTGTCGCAACAGACCCCGTCGCCCCAGAAGCCTTGGTTCGCGCGCTTGAGGACGCCCGTGACATCGTCGTGTAGCTGCTGGCGCTGCTTCTGGAAGAGCGCGTCGCTGATGCGATGGATGCGGTCTGCTCGAAGAACAGTGGTCTCACGTAGTGGACAATCTGAGTCGCTCTGGGTATCATTTCCACGCGACCATGCGGCAGTTACAAGCTCCTGCTTACCTCGTTGGTGTCACTGCTGCTTTTCACGCGCTTGCTGCTGCTCTGCGAGTCTGAACCAAGTATCCGATTCAAAGCCGTGAGCATTTACATCCATAATACGAATCCCTTTCACAAATCCAAGTAACCAAAAGAGAAACAAACCCGCACATGTGCTCCTCGCAGTGGTGTTAGTGCCTCGCACGCTCTGCGCTTCTTCATCTGCAGCAGGTCTGCGACGTCCCTCATTCACAACAAAGCTATTTCAGCGATACAAGCCTAGAGATGCCTTTTTCCTTTACAGCGCATGTCATAAAGAGCAAAAGGACGAACCTCAGGTGGACCTTTGGCTCCGACTGCATTGCGTCGTCTTCCGATCGATTGTTCTCAGTCAGGGATTGCGGTGCAATGCTTCGTGTAAGCTCTTCGTCTTCTTACTGGCGGTCGGTCGCTCTCTCTCTCTCTCTCTCTCTCTCTCTCTCTGACGCGTCGTTGGCGCGACTCTTCGTGAATTGCCTTCCGAATCGAAAGTGCCACGATTCATTGCGGAAATCGCCAAAAGGCAAAAGCAACCAGGATCCAGATTCAATCCAGATACAGACAGCGGAAGCAGAAGCAGCAGAGAGGTAAGCAAATCTGCGTGTATGAGGATAACAGAAGACGAGTGACTTGGGGTTCTTTGAAGTGGTTCAGCAGCAGACGACAACCGAGATGGCCACGTGGAGCAGTCATGGCGAGAAGAAGGCGCAGCGAATGGTGCGTGCAGCGCTGTAGCGATGTAGTTGAAACCTGTGGTCTCTCACTCTCTTTTTCTTGTGTCACTGGACTTGCGCAGAAACCGAGTGAGATTCTGCACGCGTTCTCGATCGCAAAGGCGAACGCGGCGCGCCACGCGACGAGCAGCAAGATCATCGAGTTCGTGAACACCGACGACCACACGAGTCACGTCTCGAGCGCCGTGCCTGTGCACAAGCCGATCTTCGAGCCGTCGCCCGCAGAAGTCTGGATCGATGAGTACACGCCTTTCCACGCGCTGGTCGTGAAGCTGAGCTTCCGCAACTGCGACACCGTGGCGAGACGCATGAAGATCGAACCGCCGCAGTCGCCATTCTTTAAGATCATGCCGTGGATGTCGAGTGGTAAGACTGGTGCCAGCGACATTTCCAGCAAGATCGATGGGAAGATCGCTGCGGGCATGGACATCGCGTTCCAGTTGGAATTTTCACCGCATGAGATCAAAGAGTATGCGGTGGATCTCGTTTGCTGCACAGAACGCGAGCGCTTTCTGCTACCAGTGCGGGTTCGCGGACGGTATGCAGGGCTCGATATCCCCGACGAGATCCACTTTGGACTCTGTCCCGTCAAGATGCCGACGTCCAAGGTGTTCACGGTGCACAACGTCGGTACCCGTGGCGCCAAGTTTGCGTTCAAGACGAGCGACAATTTCCACATCTTCCCTCAAAGCGCGGTGTTAGAGCAGGGTAGTGGTGTCCAGCTCGAGCTCTCGATGACCCCTCCGTTACTTAGTGAAAAAGAAGGCGAGCTGACGATAATTGATGATGCGGGGCAAACTGCGGTCGTGCACTTGACGGGCGAGCTCACGAATGTCGAAGTGTACCTAAGTCAGCCGCTGGTCGAGCCGAATCCGACGTACATCTCGCTCTCGTCACGGAAAACCATCAAGATCTGCAATGAGAGCGAGTTCACGCTCGAGTTTTGCTGGAAATCGTTCCGCGACTTCGCACAAGAGGAAGTCGAGCGCGACCAGATTCTGGAAGAGTTGTCTAGGATGGAGAGCGCAGAGCTGGAACAGCTTCAATTAGAGAGTGGTGATGACGACGAAGTCAATCTCCCTCTACGGTCGTCACAATCACCTTTTGATGTGCGCAAAGCGATTGAGAACAAGTACAAGCTGCTGCGCAAAGCCACGATAGAGGACAGCATGCAGTTTGTGGACGACTGCTTTGCTGTGGCACCGTTGACAGGACGCGTGTGGCCCCACTCGGAAGTGGATGTGGTGATTTGCTTCTCGCCTGTGACGGCGCTGTTATATTCGTGCTGCGCGTACTTGGAAGTCGCCGGTCAAGAGGCGAGGCTGCCCTTACAGATTCGAGGGCAGGGCATTGGTCCGCGAGCCAAGGTCGTGTACAACGAGCTGCTGGATTTCGGGGACGTATTCATCAGTGATGAGCGAACAAGAGACTTTACAATACAAAACAAGGGCGAGATTCCCGCGACTTTCGAGCTGCTTCCAGTATCGATGCCGTCAGATATGACAATATCTGTGAGTCCAAACACCGGTACGCTTGCGGTGAATACCATGTGCAAGGTCGAGGTCACGTTTTGCTCGAACGAACTCGGAGAAGTGTTTACCCCGATCCGTTTTCGTCTCCATGGCTCTGAAGACCAGCTGACTGTTCGATTCAAGGCAAACGTGATCCCTCCAGTGTTCCATTTCGATGTGGACGCCATCGATTTCGGCGCCGTTTCGTACTCGTTCCCTCAAACAAAAACCGTGAAACTCATCAGCGCGTCGAAGATCGCGATGAAGTACACGCTTCGGATCCCAGAGGAAGCGAATTACAAGAAAAAAGAGTTCGAGGTCATTCCAGCAAACGGGAAGCTCGATGCGTTCGGAGAGCAAGAAGTGCGCATCAATTTCACATCGCTGAATGTAAAAATGTACGAGTATCGGCTGGTAATCAGCGTCACAGGCGTTGGCTCCGACTTGCTCAGTATCCCAATCAAGGGTCACTGCCACGTCCCAGAGATCGTCATCCAGCAGCCGGAGCTTGACTTTGGCACGTGCTTTCTTCGGTATCCGCACAAGCAAACGCTAGTGTTGGAGAACAAATCGTCTCACTTGTTTGGTCGCTTTGAGATTGGCGAGCAAGACGACCACTCGAAGGCGATTGCGACGTACAACGCTAGCGAGTTCTCCGGGATCATTGGTCCGGATGAAAAAGTCCCTGTGGATATCTATCTATCATGCGAAAAGTTGGGCAGCATCCGTCTACCGATGGCGATCACAGTTCCTGGCAGCAATGAGCTGCCGCTCTCTGCAACCTTGACAACGGTCGCAGCGGGTCCGAAAGTTGAGATCGATCAACTGGAGATTCATTGGGGGAATTGCAGCTGTCTCATGGACCACGAGCGTGTTTTGGAGATGACCAACACGTCGCTGATCCCAGCTCCATACAAGACTTTCATCCGCAATGCTCGGTCCAAGTTCCAGATTGACAGAAAAGAAGGCATTTTGGCTCCAGGGGAGAGTGTCCAGTTCATCTTGACTGCGAATTTAGACGACACGGTTTTGTTCAAAGACCAGCTCCACATTTTGATCACGGAAGGAGAAAACCTGGTCGTCCCCCTAGCAATGAAAGGAATCGGTACGACGATGTGGTCCCCAAGCGAGCTTCGACTGATCAACTTCAGTTACCAGATGACCAATGTCGAGTGTGAGTGGAGCTGCACTTTGGAAAACAAGGGCAAACGGTCTCAAGTGTTGACATGGATCAACAAGACCGCAGTAGCTAAGCTGAAGCTGCTTGATGCAGGTAACTCAACAACCTCGAAGAGAAGCGGTCCAGGTCAGAAGAATGGTGCGAACACAAAATCATCCAAGTCTGGGAATAGCAGTGGCAACTCTCGCGATGGTGGACCTGGAGCTGGTGGGAGTGCGAATGATGATGTCATCCCAGTGTTCTCCGTGTTTCCTGCAAGCATCGAGCTGAAACCAAGAACGGCGTGCGTGTTTGTGTTCAAAGGGCTGTCGACGGCACCTGGACATATCCAAGAGGAACTAGTCTGCGAAACGCGTGTTGGGAAAGAGAAGAGCAACAAGGTGGCGTTTGTGACTGAAATCTGCGGAGATTTTATCAACCCGAAGCTTACGCCGTCCGCTTCTCTGCTTGCTTTCGAGTATGTGCACCACCCAGGGATCGAGATCTCGCGCCAATCCAAACCACTAAGTCTCACCAACATCTGTGAGCTCCCGCTTTCGTTCACATTGCGCACACAGACGCCGTTCTCGCTGGATTGTTGGGAGGCGATCCTGCAACCTGGTGAGCACGTTGATTTCAGCGTCGAGTTCTACCCGGGATTTAAAGACGACCATCTGTGTCGAGTCATCAACGGCAAGATTGTCATCACGTACACCGGTCATCCTCAGAAAGACAGCGTGGACTTGCTGGGCGACATCAGCTTTCCCAATTTGTCGTTCGAGAGCTCCAAGATCGACTTTGGCTGCATGCTCAACGATACACAAAAGACGATCTCCGTCACTGTGACGAACGTCTCAAAAGTCGACACGGCTTTCCGTTGGGTGTTTATCGAAGACGAGAAAGAGGCTCGCGCGCTGGCGCCCGCAAAGAAACCGTACATTCCGATCAACCAGGTGTTCGACATTTTACCTATTCGTGGATATCTGAAACCCAGTGAGAGCGAGAGGATCGAGTTCATTTTCTACGGCCACGCAAATCGAAAGTTCAAAAGCATCGTCGCCTGTGAGGTCGAGGGTGGTCCTGAGTATGAGCTCGCGCTATCGGGGGAAGCGTCTTCGCTCGTGTACAAGCTGGACAAGCAGTTTCTGGACTTTGGGCAAGTGCTGTTCAACAAGACCGAAGACCGCGAGTTCTCGATTTTGAACGTGGGCAAAGTGCCCTATGGATTCAATATCATATCAGAGAAGATCGGACGTGGACGACTCGTGGAGATTTCGCCGAGCAGCGGGAAAATTGCGCCGAACGACAAGCAGAAGATTCTCGTTCGCTTGCGGCCAGGTATCCCGGAGCAGTTTGAAGAGACCATTGTGCTCGAAGTGGCGCATTTCCAACCTATTAAGTTCAAGCTGTTTGGCGTTGGCATCTTTGCGTCGGTGAACATCAACTTGCCGCGTGAGAACCACCCGTCCAGTACTATCCAGGGCGAGAATCCAAAGTGGAGAGACTTGAAAAAGACAGCGCGTCGGAATCTGGAGCTCTCAACTTTGAATGCTGCTGTCGTCGCTGCGGCCACCACCAGCAACAGCATGAGCTCAGCTTCTTCCGACTCCAGATCAACGATCTCGACTCAGCCTCGCGTTGCCGACAGATCGATCTCGACTGCATCCATGCCTCCGTCGCCTTTCGGCAAGTCTGCTCAGCGGTCAAATGGGTCGCATAGTCCATCGCGAGCTCACGCCCACAACAACAGCAGCAACAATGTCGGTCCTCAGATTGACGAGCTCGATGTCGAAATCGAAGCTTGTCGGCTGTTCTTCGCAGAGTACTTGCTGTTCGAAGAAATCAAGAAATCCGAAAGTAGGGCACTTCAAAAGATTGAGCTCGGTCAGTCTCAGCAACTCGATGCAGAAGAGCTACGAACTACGGAAGCGCCACTGACGAAAGTCCAGCGACCAGAGAGTAGCAGTAGCACAAGCGCCGGCGGAAAATCGGCAAAGAAACGTGGTCCAGAGAGTTTTCCGTTCGTCTTGTCGCAGTTTGTGCTGGACTTTGGAAACGTGGTGTTGGGGACGCACAAGATCAAGAAATTCTCGATTACTAACATTGGTCACGTGCCGGCGTCTTTCCAGCTTGACAAGAACTTTGCTCTCTCACGCGGCTTTCAGATCGAGCCAGAGCGTGTCGTGCGACTACCAGAGAAGCAAGCAGTGGAGTTCACGGTGACGTTCCAAGCGCGCAAGAACACTTCGCTCGGGATCCACCAGGTGCAGCTGCCGATCGTGATGAAAAACGGACCTCCATGCATCCTCACGATTCGCGCGCACGTTACAGTTCCAGACATCTCGATCTCAACGGAGACGCTGGATTTCGGGAAAATGGCAGTGAGTACCTGTCACACCATGTACACTCAGATCCAGAATATATCTGCAGTCCCAGCAGAGTGGGCTGTGAAAAAGCCCATGGGCTCAGCGAAAGATCTGGGCAATTTCCGTATCACCCCACAGACTGGCGTGCTTGCCCCAGGAAACAAAGCGAACATCCAAGTCGAGTTTATCCCAGACGACAACCGCCATTTCGCGATCAAACTGCCAATCAAAGTGACATCGAATTCGAAAACACGATCCATAACCTGCAGAGGCGAAGGCTCCGAGCTGCGGTTAAGTTTTCAGCCACCGATGGTCGAGCTCGGACCGATGCTTCCCTGCTCAGGTGTCGCGGAGCATGTTGTCGAAATGCGAAATGACTCAGATTACGCGGTAGAAGTCTTCTCGCTTGATTTCGATTCGGTATTCAAGGAAGACGAGGAGCTGCTTCGTCACTTGGCGGTGTTCAACTCGGACGGCTTGGTGAATTTGCCGCTTCGACCTCCCGACCAACCTCTGAACGAGTACCTCATAGAGAACGGACTGATATCAGTTGACTCCCTGGAAACGCGTGAGCCTTCGAGTACAGAGCTTAGCGCGGGTACAGAGGAGCTATATCCTGGCACTGGTGGTGAGCATAATGGCGACGCCACTAAATCAGCAACACCAGATAGCATAAGCTCATCTGTAGCTGAGTTGGCGACGGTGGCGCAAGAGGAACCGGCCAAGATATTGGTCGTGAAACCGCGCAAAGCTATGGATTACATCATTCTCGGTCCGCCTCGATGTGGAAAGTCGACACAGGCGCACTTGCTGGCAGAAAAGGAGAACTTGCGCGTATGGAGCATCGACGAAGCGATCAGAGATGTGTGTGTGTACGAGCTTGGCTCGCTTGGAAATGCTACTCGTCTAGCGCTCGGATTGGTATTTGGGTCTGACCAAGAAGGAATCGAAAACAAAAACATGTCGAGCGCTAGTGGTCAAGATAGCGCGGGCGATCCTGCTTCTAAAGATGCAACTGAGCTGCCAGAATCAGACGATCTTCGACACAGTGATTCCACTGAGATGACTCTTGCGGAATCGCCGTCTCTTGGTTCGCTAGCGTCTCTTTTGGATCAGATTCTGTTGCGGCGTCTCTCTCAACCGGATTTGCAGAAGGGAGGTGTGCTGGACGGATTCGAGAACGCGTTCGTCCCTTTTGACTCAGCTGTAGTAGCGTGCTCGAAGGTACTCGCATCAGCGCGCGTGATCGTTCTCAACTTTGACGAAGAGTGCTACGAAGCGATGTCCAATCTGCTTAATGACGAATCTCTCCGCAGTGTCAAGTTCACCACAATCACGCTTGTTCCATCAAAAGAGCCCATCTCGAACCAATTGCCGTACATGGGTCTCGCAGCTGACATGATGCAGGAAGAAAGTGGAAGCGACGAGTCGAGGCACTCGGAAAGTGGTCGCGGAGACCCTAAAACACACCCAGAAGGGTCCACGGAGCAAAACGGCGCTGATGAGGCTACCATGGTGCCAAATTTGTCGAAGATTCGTGAGAGATTGGACACTTTCATCATGACTGGCGCTCTACACGATCTCAAAACCTTCAGCGAATATTCCCAGGCTCTTGAGGCGAACAGACAGCATGTGCTGGGTTTCTTGGCATGCGATAGAGAAAGTAAGTATCTCCAGAAACACTCGAGCTCCTCTTCGCTACTAGCAACGCTGACTGCCGAGCCTGAAAGCTCGAGACATGACACAACAGCCGAGCAGCAACAGACAGCAGCAAAAGACTGGACGCGACCGGACAATTTCTTGCTCGACATCCAGATCAACGACCCGGGAGCGGCGCTCTTGGTACATAATATGGTGTATTCCACGCTCGAGAAACATGTTCGCGAGCTGGAGTCCAGTCAACTTGCAGTTCCCGCTGCTGTAAAGTACCAGATAATCCGAAGACCAACCGAGCGCTTTCCCAGGAAACCTATGACTCGCTTCAAGATCCAATCTGTAGCCGTTCGCTCTGTCGCAAAGCAGTCGAATCAACTAGAAGAAGCAGTCGAGTTTGGCACAGCAGATGATAGCGAATCCTTGCAAGCAGCAACAGCAGAAAAAGAATCGAGTTCGTCTGCCTCTATGTCACGGTGGGTCATCCCTGCGCGCTCGAAAGTGGATCTCTCAGTCCAGTTTTCGTCGTCAGATGTCGGCATCTTCGACTGCAGCCTAGGATTCGAGATCTTTGGGCTTCGACGCGAGTTCACACTTTTCTGCCGCGGTGTCTGCACGGTTCCGAGCATCAACACCGACCCACGCAACGTGTTTATGAGTCGTGTGAAAAGCAGGCCTGAGAGCGCGTTTGTGCAAAAGAAGTTTGTCTTGTCGAAGAACCAGTTTGAATTCGGACCTCTCATTGTGTTCAACGGCATCACGAAGGTACCTGAGACCGAGCAGGAGTTCGCACACTACGCCAAGACGAGTCCAAATAACATTGAGGTGTTTCGCATGTCGAACACCAGTGTGTTTCCACTTCGAGTGGACTTCGCGATGGAGAAAGCCAACGATGGAGCTTTCGCTGTGTTTCCTTCGTTTTTGGAAATTGCAGAGGGCGAAACGAAAGAAGTGAGGCTTTGGGCGAGTCCCACAGGCGATGGAATTTACGAAAACAATCTCATCTGCTGCGTCTCTGACAATCCAGAGCCCATCGCGTTTTCTGTGAGCTGCTTTGGCTGCACGCCGTCGTTGGAGCTACGAGGACCGTGGGAGCAACCAGCAGCCGGGAGCACCTCGGAATCTGAGTCGTCATCCCCTCGTGATGTGCAGTCAGCTCGAGGCAGCTCGCCTCCTTGTCCAGTTCTAGCCTTCGAGCAGCTGCTTCTCAAGCGCCAGGAAGAGAAGACTTTCTTCGTCGAAAACGTCTCGCCTATCGCGATCTCCTGGTGCCTCCTGTGTGGCGATCTCCCGTCGGATTTTCGTCTTTCCCCAGTGGAAGGCACAATCAAGCCGCTCCAGAAAGTGCCAGTGCTTGTTGTGTTCAATGCAAACTCTGAGGCCATCTACAAGCACCAGATTCAGATCCAGTTTTCAGATGTAGAGAGCGCGCTGAAAGCGGAGGAGCGGAATCGCGTGCTGCCGCTGATGATTGCAGCTGAGGCGTACAAGATCGACGTGAGTTCGTTTGACAAGGGCAGCGTGGGTATCGAAAGCGCTGCGAGTAGTGGAGGTACAAGTGCGAACGGTGATGGAAGTCTCGACTTTGGTCTCGTGCGTGTTGGAGAAAGTCACTCACGGTCATTCAATATCCACAATCGAGGCAAGTACAACATCAAGTACCTCATCGGTATCCGCACGCACTCATCGCGAGATCGATTCAAAGTGAATCCCATGGAGATGGTTCTCGAGCCTAACAGTGTGTCAAGTGTGAGTGTGACTTTCCACTCAAACCACGAAGTGTCGCTGCGCGATTGCAAAGATATCAAGTGCACGATCATTGAGATGATCTCGGGCGAGCCGTGTCGGGAGTTCACTGTGCTCACCACGGTTCGGTCCGTGTTCAGTGTGTTCCGCGTTCAGCCGAATCGAGGAATCAACTTTGGTCCGCACAGGTACAACGACCAGGCGAAGACAAAGCGCATTGAGATCCGAAATGATGGTGAGTTTTCGTTCAAGTATCGCGTTCAGGCATCGTCTTCTGAAAGCGGGGAAGGTGCAAACCTGGAAGGCTTACTGACGCTCGACACACAGTTGCACCCAAGGACGTTAAGCATCGGTCAGTTCTCGATTTCGCCTGACTGTGGAAGCGTCGATCCGGGCGTGGTCGTGGGCCTGGACGTCACTTTCCAGCCGAAAGATTGCAAAGTCTACCGCGAGCTGCTTCACGTCGAAATCTCGGGTCAAAATCTTTTCGACACAGCAGGATCGTCGTCGGACTTGCTGCAGTATGAATTGGTCGGCGAGAGTTGCTTCCCTGGTATCACG
Source organism: Globisporangium spiculum (assembly GCA_023335655.1). Classification (NCBI taxonomy): domain Eukaryota; phylum Oomycota; class Peronosporomycetes; order Pythiales; family Pythiaceae; genus Globisporangium; species Globisporangium spiculum. Next base: position 99,714 of record JAADVO010000015.1, read on the forward strand.
ACTGGCGATTTTGAGAGCATCTTCGAGGAGCAGATTGTTGTGCGGTCCATTGGAATGGAAGCGCCAGCTTCGTCCGCTTCTGCGAACACTGGAGGCTTCGGCAGCATGCTGGGCATCCAAAGTGTCGTGTTTGCTGAGAAAGAGAAAATCTTTTCCTTTGGCGCGATGATCGCTGCTGCGAACTCAAAAGGCACAGTGGAGCGTTTCAAGATCACGAACCCGACAAAAGTGAGCACGACCGTGCAATTTTCGATCAGCTCGCACCTTTCGTTAGGCTCAGGAAGTAGTGGTGAAGACCCTTCTGGCGTGTCTCCTTCTCAGGCGTTCACTGTGCAGCCGTCTGTGTGGGAGATCCCTCCTCTTGAGCATCGATTCGTCAACGTCTACTTCAAACCAATGACGATCGCACCGTACCAGGCGACGTTTGCAGCCGAAGTAGATGATAGCCCGACCCAAATTCCAGTTGCATCGCAAACGCTAAACGACAGTACGTTACTGCAATTCGAGCTTCGAGGAGAAGGCACCATGCCATGTGTGTCGGTGATCGAGCCGACGCTGCGCGACCCAGCGACTGGGTCCTTGATGCTCAACTTCGATCGTGTCAGGGTATCGAAAGCCAAGGATCTGTATATCGTGTTGCGCAATGATGGCATCCTGTCTGCGACGGTCTTATTTTCAATCCAGTCGAATCTGAATTTTTTCTTTGCTCTTGGGAACGGCTCCGTTTCAATCGCTCCGAAAGCCACCGAGACGCTCTTACTCCAGTTCAAGCCGCAGAAGATGCACGACGAGCCAACAACCTCGGTTCTCAAGATCACTGTCCACAACAATCCATTCGACGAAACGATTGTGAGGCTGAGCGGCACTGGATACAAAGAAGACTTGGTGTTTGAAGACCTGCCGCTTGGTCACGATGATGAGCTCCACTTTGCTGACATCCGGCTGAGCAACCCTGCTGCGATCCATGATCAAAATGGAAATGACGATTCACAGGAACTACATGGATCATCATCACCTAGAGTAGACGTCAAGGTGTTTTCGCTTTGCAATCAGTCTAGCGAGGCGATACGCTTTGCCTGGCCCAAGACTCCGCCTTTCGCGTTTACACCTGCTGTTGGGCATCTCAAACCCAAGGCGTACAAGCTCATCCGCGCCACGTTTGCACCAGGTTCTCTGGGTGCCAAATCAATGATCTACGATCCACAGACTGTAGCGTTACAGGCGCAACGTATCACATACAAGGACTCGACGATGTCACAATCTTCAAGTGACTGGGACGAGAATGCGCGAACAGTATCGTTTGAAGCGCAGCAGGGGAGCACTCAGGGGTCCGACGAGATGTTGCCAGAACCAGTTTACGACACAATCGGAACTCCGTCGGTGGTCAATCTCAAGTGCTTCGCAGCCGCTGACGTGCTGACGTTCGAATGCGACACAGAATTCATCAATTTCAAGCAAACGTTCATGCTCCAGGTGTGCAGCCACCGCATCTCGATGCGAAACAAGAGCAAGATCAAGCTGGAGTATTCGTGGAGGTTCGAGCGTGCATTTGGTACAGACAGCGACGGATTCCTGCTTCCTGCGTCGGTTAGCAATTCGGAGGATGACTGCCCATTCGAGATTAGCCCCGAAGTTGGATCAATTGCTGCCGAGGACACACAAGTCTTTGCCGTCAGGTTCGCTCCAATGGAGGTCGACGAGCACCATTACGTGTTGGTTTTCAGCGCAGAATCCGGACGAGACGACCACGAAGATGACGATGGGTCATCAAGTTCTCTGCGGATCGAAGTGCGTGGCTCTTCTCTTCGTCCTGCCTGCCATTTCGATGTCGACCGCAGTGACTACGCCCAGCGAAGAGCTCCTCACTTGCTGGGGCCAAACGGAGAGCTCGGTCCGCTGGATCCATCGGTCAAAGTGATTGAAATGGAGTCCCTAGGCGTTCGAGTGCGAAACACGAAGCGATTCTATGTTGTGAACCCGACGAACGTTTCGTACGAGTTCACGTGGACACCAGAGGCAGAGGTGAACCCGTGCTTCCGCTGCGCAACACCAAAAGGACTCATGCTGGCAGGAAAGCGCTGCGAAATGATCTTCGAGTTCACGCCACAGCAGCTGGAGCTCCAGGAGATGTTTTGGCGCTTCCAGATTCCTCATTTCCAGGTGAATCAACTTTTCCTGTTTGTCGGCACAACGACGGAGCCTCGTGTGATCTTGGATCGTGGCAGCGTCAACTTCAATACGTTGCTCATCGGCACAAAGGCGCTACAGAGTATCGCGCTAGTGAACCACGAGCACATCCCGTTCAACTTTGTATTTGACAAGGCTTCACTGGACTTTGCGAACGAAATTCCTGCGCTTTTGGTCCATCCGTTGAGTGGTGTCGTTCCACCAAACAGCCGCTCGAATATCGACATCGAGTTTGTCCCAACGGAAGAGAAGACTTACAACTTGAACCTGAGCTGCATCATCAAGCGCAAGCCCACACGGCTATCGTTGAATGTCAAAGGTGAAGGTTATAGCATTCACGACGCACTCATCATTGCTTCTGACGATCAGAATGACGCGCGACCTGTACTCTTGGGAGCGGGTAACCTGCTGGATTTTGGCGCTGTTCGCGTGAATGAAGAGCTCCAACGCACAGTTATGATCCACAACACGGGTAAATTCAACTTTGAGTTCAACTGGAGTGCCCAGAAGTTCCCACCCGCGTTTGCGATCGAGCCGATGCAGGGCACCGTGAAGAAAACTGACAAGGTGGCGTGCAAGCTCGTATTTGCGCCGCTCAAGCAATGCTCTCTGGACGGCACGCAGCTTGCGTGCACCATCGCGGGCTCGCGGAACTACGTGTTTGCACTGCGTGGTAACGCCGTGCCACCGTCACTGCAGTTTTCCTTCATGGCTCACGACTTTGGTCCGTGCTTCATCGGTGAGCCAGATGCGCTGCCAATCTCTGAGACAGTGAATTTGAACATTTTCAACATGGATCCCGAGATCGGAATCGACTTGGACTGCATGTTCGAGAAGAAGCCGCACCTCCGCGTCGATTGCCCGCCGACAGTGCTCGGGCCGCGCGAGTCTGTCAACATCCCGATCATCTTTACTGCTCGTCAAGAGACAACGTACGCGGAGATGATACCGTTCACTGTGAACGGTTCGTCCACAATCAGCATCAGCATCCGTGGCGAGGGTATTGTGCCGAAAGTGGAGCTGGTGAACCCATCGATGCAGAACGTGGCGTTTAGTGCGCTTCAGATCGGTCACCAGGTGGTTCGAACGATCAAGATTGTGAACCGGGCGAAGCGAAAGATCTCTGTGAACCTTGTTGACGGAGATGCAGTAATGTCGCCTGGCACGCCGTCACTGGAAATGCTGAGCGTGTCGATTTTATCACAGCGAGAGCTCGAGCTCCGACCTAAGGAGACCACCGACATTGAGTTCAAATTTGCCCCCACGAAGCGCATCCCAGCATTCCAGAAAGATGTGTTCATCGATATCGCAGGCAGCAAGAAGAAGCTCGTGACGCTCTCTGGCTGCTGCCAGGGCATGGAGGTCTCTCTCGATACGGACACTTTGTCGTTCGGCGCTGTCTGTCTCGGAAGTCAACTTGTGCGCAAAGTGCGTCTCCAGAACCGAGGCGATGTCGCCGCCAAGTTTCAATGGAACCCGCGCGATTTTGCTCCGGATTTCACAGTCTCGCCTGTTGAAGGCATGGTGGCGCCAAACTACCACAAGACCATTGAGATCACGTTCAAGCCCGCGGTGGTAAACCCAGATTTGCGATACGATCACCTGGCGTGCGTCATTGAAGGCTCCTCCCCTCCAGTGTACCTCACTCTGGTTGGTGGCTGCGTCAAACAAGCGACCTCGTCAATCCAGGAGCTCCATTTCGAGTCGCGTGTGCGCAAATCAAGCACGAAACAGATTCTGATCGAGAACAAAACTGATTCTCCATGGAATTTGTTCCCTATTATCACAGGCGAGCACTGGAGCTGCCAGGAGAGCGTTGCAGTTCCTGCAGAGGGCAAGACAAGTGTCGATATCGTGTACTGCCCACTGCGAATGACGCACCAAAACGCATCCGACAGCCATAGCGAGGGCGAAAATGACGATGCTGATAACAGTCGCCCTGAACAGCTCGAGGGCTCCGTCTTCTTTGCGATTCCCGATGGCACTGCCTTGCTGTATAATGTATTTGGTAAGGCGACAGCCCCAGCATCGGCCGGCACGCTCTCGCTCTCGACCCCCGCGAAGAAGACGCTGCCCATCGCAGTGACCGTCAAGAACTGGTTGAAAATGGCACAGACGTTTGACGTTGCGATTAAGAAGCTCAGTGCTGGTGAGTCGGTGCTTGCGCAAGGTCCGTCTTCAGTCACAGTGCAAGGCGGCGCAACAAGGAACTACAACCTCAAATTCTTCTCGTACACTGAAGGCGCCGCGAGTCTGCTCGTGCGATTCAAGAACCTGCACAACGGCGAGTACCTGGACTACGATGTCAACGTCACAGTCACCAAGGCGACCGAGGTCGAGACCCTGCACTTTGAAGCACCTGTGCGTCAATCGCTCAAGAAGATTATCACGATCGAGAACCCGTTCGATGTGCAGCGAGTCGTGAGTTTCGTTGACAAGGACAATTGGTGGAAATGCACGAGCGCTGCGATCCGAGTGCGTCAAGTGACCGAGATCACCGGTCGTCCGGAAGGTTCGTATGAAGTGGAATACCGACCAACGCTGCACTCGGATACCCCAGTCGAGGCGTTCCTGACAATCAGCTTTGCTGAACTGGGCGAGTACACGTACAAGCTGGTTCTGGCGACCCAACAGGCTGGAATTGAACGCATCCTGCACTTCAAGGCTCCTTTGGGCGGCTCGCAGATCCAGAGCTTCGCGTTCATGACCTTTTCGGATAAACCCACCGAGATGGCGTGCTCTGTGCACGAGACCACGTTCTTCTCAGCCCCGAGCTTAGTCAGAATTGATGGCAGCACAGGCGACTGGGACGGGAAAAGCAATGTCGTGCAGGTGAAATTCGAGCCAGAAGCGCTCGGAGAGGTGCGCGACACGCTCACGCTGTTCGCCGAGAGCGTCGGGGAGTACAAGTGCACGCTTCAGGGAGTCTCGGTGCCGCCTTTGCCTCAGGGGCCGCTCGTGTTCGCTTCGACAAAAGACATCGAGTTTAAGAACGTATTCTCGACGCCAAAGGAGTTCGAGGTGATGGTTGATAATCCACGCTTCACCCTGTCCACCAAGACGCTCGCAATCCCCGCCAAGTCCAGCAAAGTGGTCACTGTCAAAGTGGATCATTCTGCTGCAGGTGCTACCGCTGGAACTGGGGGGAAATCGGTTCACGCAACACCAAGTCTCACCGCCAAGCTCTTTGTATCGTGTCCATCGCATAAAGAGCTCCCGCCTTGGGTTTACTACCTCGAAGCAGCGCAAACCTCAACGTAGAGATAGATGATCAGCGCAGCTTTGGTTTTATTTAAATACGACATGTGTAGAAGTTTTATCTCCTCTGTCTATATGAAGCCAGTGAAGCTGCCCATGCATTCTGCTTGTTCACTCAGCCAAATGGAAGCGCTGCGAGTCTTCTCGCTGTGTGATTTGCTTGTCGCGCAGCAATCGGCGCAGCGAAATCTCGATCCACTCGAGCGGCAGGCGCTGGAACTTGCGCTGCGTGACCACCCACTCGGTGAACTCGGCCACCGACACGCCGCTCGCGTGCTCTGTTCGTTCGTCCACACATAAACCGTTAACGTAGTGAGATGAAATGTTCACCTACAGTATCAGACAGGAATATGACGTCAACATGTGTACCTTGCAGCAATCGCAGGAGCGCCGGTTTGAGCGTGAACTCAAAGCTGAGCAGCACGTGGCGATCCGACTCGGTGTCTTCGAGGAACAAAAGCCCCGAGCTGCGCAGCACAGCGAACGTCTTGCGCAGCTCCCGGATGAGTTTCGCCCTGGCATCCTCCGCAAGTGGATTCTTCTCTCGATGGACAAGTTTCTCGAGCAAGTCGACGAACGCGACGCGTACTCCCTTATCAGCATCACTGCTCTTCCTGCTGACACGATCGTTATTGTTGCTGCAGACCTCTCCAGTTTCGTTCTTCTTCTCCACGCGGTGCTTCTTCTGCTCGTCTAAAAGTCCTTCGAGCGTTTCCACAAGCAGCGTGTCATGGACGTCGCTCCTGGCTCGGCTCAGAAAGCGCGCTTTCGCCTCCGAATCGATGGAAAGCTGGAAAAACGCATCCGCCGCGACCTGGTCCCACATATTACTCTGCTGCCTTGGCCTGTTCTGATATGAAACACTGGTGGGCGAGACTGATGGCATTTGCTGGTTCTCTATTGTAGCGATGGAGCTGGAGGTGATGACGGTCGGATTCGCAGAGTACACTGCTCTCGAGAGCTCCATGACGTCCACCCAGTGGAGGAGCTCTTCATTCGGGTCCTCGACTCGTGAGATGCGCATGACTCGGATCTCGCGGCCCCTGTGCAGACATGGCATAGAGATAGACGTCATAAGTGAGCATTGAGGATATCAGCCATGCTCTTCCAAAAAGCGTCGTCTAACGGTGCCACGCCGTCGTTCCAGTTCTTGGCCATGTTGAGCTTCCCCTCGACGTGCACGAGGTCGCCCAGCGCCACGCTCTTGTCCCAGGGCGACGAGCTCCAACGCACAGCCTTAACGAGCGTTGTGCCGTCGTCTACTAGGAACTCCACTGGATTTGCAACCGACATACACAACACAGACAGACAGCACCATGGAGAGTTGGCCAACACATTAGCAAACTTGGCTACTGCTCATCCGATGTCATCTTCGAATGTACCCATATAGAGAGAAAGAGCAAGCCCATATGCACGCGTACCGCGCTCGGCGCGCTCCTGGATGGACACGAGGACGCCCACGACCTGCGCTTTCGTGAACAAGCGCGCGCGCCAGATACCACCGTGCAGCCATTTCCACGCGTGGCTGCCTGGGATGCCCTCGAACTCGACCAGCTCCTGCGTGATCTGGCGCGCAAACAGCTTCACAAAGCTCTACATGTATAGCACAGGCAAAGATGCATAGGTGGTGCAGATGATGAGGTGGCTGCTGGTACTTTGTGGAGAGCTGTAGAGCGGAGAGCGGAGAGCGCAGGTACCCACCCATGTGAGCGGATCCTTGCCAACGTGCGCCATGCCATCTCTTGTGAACCACGGCCCAAACCTAAGCAAGCGTGGCGATGAATACAATGCGAACCTTAGCTCATTGCATCAAGCATCCATGTTTCATGTAAACATTACAATCGGATATATGATAGACTCTCTTGTACGGAAATATGAGCTAAATGCGCAAAATACGTGCGCAGTTGACTCGAATTTGGCATTGCAATCGAACTTAACTTCAACGCGATTGCTTTCCAAGCAACATTGGACTTTCGTGCAGACCATCAACAAGAATGCGAGCAATGGATCGAGTGCGCCGCGGCGCTGCATTACGTCTCCTCTTCGCCTCGCGTGCGTCTGTGTGCCATGCGTCCAGTACTGCTGCTTTATCCGCAGCTTCGCTGGACGCAGTGTACCGCACGCTGCTGGACGTGAGCGACCGCGAGGAGCGCATTCAGATCACTGACGCGCAGACGCAGGCGGTGCGCTGCGCCACGAAGGGCTACTCGGTGTTTTTGCACTTGCCCACGGGCGCAGGCAAGAGCCTCGCGTTCCAGGCGCCTGCGCTCGCAGCATCGTCAGAGAAGACGACGCTCGTGGTGTCACCGCTGATCGCGCTCATGCACGTACGTCGAGTGTGCTGGGACGATGTGCGTGTGAATGGGATGGTACAAACGATTGAGCGCACTGATGGTTGTATCAACGGATGTACGTATGTGTACGTAGGACCAAGTAAATGCGCTCAGACGCAAAGGCGTCAGGGCTGTGCAGGTCTCCGGCGAAGAGCGCAAGAGAGGCAAATCGCCGCCACTCGCGCAGCTGCTGGTGAACCAGCGCCTCGTGTACACGACGCCCGAGTTCCTACTGCAGAACGCTGAGATGCAGCAGTGGGTGCGCCGCGTGGCCGAGCAGGACCGCATCGCGCGTGTCGTGCTGGACGAGGCACACTGCGTGCTCGAGTGGGGGAACACGTTCCGCCCGGCGTACCTGGAGCTGAGCCAGTGGCGCACGCGGTTCTTCAGCTCGCTGCCGCTCACGCTCGCCACGGCGTCGATCACGGATGAGGAGATCGCGCAGCTCGCCGACATTTTCCACCTGAAGCTTGTCGACAGTGCCGAGTTTGCGCTTTCTGAGAGGGATGGTGATGACAGCAGTGCGTCAACAGCAGCTCACGAGCAGATGGTGGTCGTCCAGCAGGTCAACGACCGAGCGAACCTGCGTCTCGAAGTGATCCGAAAGCCCTCGACCAACACAAGCAGCGCCGCGTCGGCTGCGACAGTCACAGCGGCTGCCGCGAACATCATCGCCGCGCGAGTGCAGCAGCTCCCGACCATCGTCTACTGCCTCACGCGCCGAGAGGCGGAGGACGTCTGTCTTTCGCTCGTGCGTGTAGGGTGCCACGCGGGCGTGTACCATGGCGGACTGCCGCGCAAGCGTAGGGAGTTCGTGCGCAAGCAGTGGATGAGCGGCCAGCTCTCGATCATCTGTGCCACCAGCGCCTTTGGGGTATGAACGAATGAGTGAGCAGAAGCTTGCGGTCTCAACACTATATCATCTAACTCTTTGCTCGTATCTGTGTGCTTTATCCGTAGATGGGGATCGACCGCCCAGACGTCCGCTTCGTTGTGCACAACTCGCTGCCGCTGTCTCTGTCCTCGTACTTGCAGCAAATTGTGCGTTGAGTCACCTGAAGGACTCGTGCACACAACTGATACTAATACTGACTACTTGCTATTGCTGCTTTATGGACTACCTACTAGGGACGAGCGGGACGAGATGGGAAGTCTGCTGTCTGTCTGCTACTCTTTGACGAAGGCGACAAGACCCGAGCGAACGCGATCACAAGCGAGCGCGACGACGACGGCTTCGACTTCCAGGTCTCGAACGGGAGCTCGCACGTGGATCTGGAGGAGATGGCGGCATTCTGCAGCAGCACTGAGTGCCGAAAAGAATTTCTCTACGCGCACTTTGGCTTCCCTTTCGACGGGAATGCCTGTCTGCGCAACTGTAACTGCGGTCCAACGGTCGACGAAGAGAGCGGAGAGAACAGTGAGAACAGTGTCGAGGCTCTCCAAGTGCTAAAGGATGAGGAAGAACTGCTGGTGGCAGCAAAGAAGACCTCAAAGCGCGGCAGTGGGAACAACGCGACGACTGTTCCAAAAGGCCAGATCGAGTACTTCTATCAGCGCGTGCTCTCGGAAACCAAGAAGCTCGGGCTTACAAAACGCGAGGCGCTGTCGAGGCGAGTGGTGCAAGTAAGTGGGCAAAAGGCAACATTGCTATGTGTATTTCTTTGTCGTTTAGATGCAATTGTGTGAATGTTTGTACGGCGCATGTGTTTGTTCTTCTTGAACCTGCAGGATATTCTAGAACGCAAGCCACCGACAGAGGACGAAATGGCCGCTCTCCGCGGAGTCGGTGTCGAGAAGGCGAGTCGTTACTTCTCTATCTTCGAATCGTACTAGAGCGTGCAAATCTGTCGCCCATCTTCGCCTTTGCTTGCTTGTTTCTGTTACATCTTCGCTTACTGGTCCCGAGCGTTTCCGCGACGGCGATTCCGGATGATCAGGATCTCGTGGTAGAGCAGGCGCGTGAGGCAGACGCACGCAAGCAGCGTGCCGACCTCGAGCAGGATGAACACCGGTCCCCACGAACACACCTCAATACAGTTGGGGCTCTTGGGGTCGCAGCCCTTCGGTTCCTTGTGACACTGCGTCAAGTAGCCGACCAGGTACTGCACAAACGCCGCGCCGATGCTTCCCGTGCCATCAATAATGCCCGTGACCGTCGAGAGCGCTGCCGCGTTGCCGCGGATGCTTTCGTGGGTGCCGAGGTCCGCAGATATCGCGGTACTGATCAGGTTCGCAGGTCCGCCCAGCATGAAGCCCGACGCAAGCAGCAAGAACGCCGTCATGTTGTAGGACGCGCCGTGGAAATTGTAGATTGCGAGGCTAACATGCAAAGAAGAGCAGAGAACACGTGCAACACAAAGAGGGAAAGATCAATCAGATTCGCCCATAGTTGTTGCGATAAACCTCTCAAGCACACACTTACAACGAGAACAGGAGCATCACGACGACGACAGGAGAGCGCACGCCCATCTTGTCCGAGACGTAGCCGCCAGCGAATCCACCGAAGATCTGACCGACGTCATAGAGCATCTGCACATAGCAAAGAGCGTCATCAGGGGGGTTGGAAGTCAGTGTCGTTGCCCATGTCATGAATCCAGTTTACGCTGAAGAATGAGAAAGAACTCTGTGTGATTTTTGTTGTTCACGTACCGAGAAGACGCCGGCCGTGGCGTTACTCATGTTCAGCGAGACCGTCAAGTAGAATGGGAGCCAGAAGAACAGCGCATAGTTGACCGACTTCAAGCACGCGTACGACAGCGAGTACGGAATGACCTGGGTCGATGCAAGAAGACGAACAAGCGCGACAACAACGTTAGTGATCACATTAGTGGCACTCACAACAACGCAATGTAAGCAACTATCGTCACACGTACTCCAGGGATGCACCACGCCTCCAGGAACGAGATGCCCTTCTCGTCTTTGTGGGAGCCCCCGCTACCAACCACATCGAGCTCCAGGTCCTCCTTGCCATTGGGCGACTTGGCAACCTCCGGCTTGGCGTCTTCGAGCAGCGCGTGGCGGTACGGTGCGAGCTTCGGGTCCGGCACGAGGAAGAAAAAAATGATCGTGCCGTGCAGCGTCACGAGCACCGCGGCGGCGATGAGCGCCACTTTCCACGCCACAGTCTTGTCAAAGAGCTCAAACATGACCGCAACCAGCGCCGTACCCACGATGTTGCCAAAGCACCCGTTGCCGCTCCAGATCCCGAGCACGGCTACAATGATGGCATTCAATAAAATTTGGCCGAGTTAGCATAGAGAAAACGACTGGCACATAGAGGAGGAGGGGGAATCGTACCTCCACGCTCGCTCTGACTAAACCACTGGCCCCTGTGAATTGGTCGGTATCATAAGTACAAATGTCAGCTTTCCTATCACCAAAGACTACCGAAGATCACGTAGCACAGCGACATCACGTACATGACTGCGACGTTGGCCGGCCAGCCGCATGACTGGATGAGGCCGTTGAGCCCCCAGAGAATGGCGTAGAAGCTCAGCGAGCGCACGTCCGCCATGGCCGCGAGTCCGAAGAGCAGGATGATCGCGCCGGTAGCCCACATGCCGCCCGCGATCATCTTGCGCAGGTCGTAGTTGTCTCCGAGCACGCCACTGTGTATGATGATTTGAGTAGATGATGGCAAATGATTAATTGATTAAAGTGTAGCCACATCGCCATCAACACAACAAATGCACAACCGCACCTGATGTAGAGCCCAATGGCGTAAAAGCCCATGAAGAGCGTGTCGAGCAGCCCGTACATCTGGCCCTGCTGGTCGTCCGGGTAGATGGACGAATGCATCCACTGCTCGGCGCTCATCTCGCCCTTGATCGCCGAGAACGACTTGCGGCACGCGTGGAAGAGCACATAACTGAAGAATGTGAGGAAGAACACGCCGCTCTTGGTTGCCGCGCACTGTGTCCACGCGGGGCGGCGTGCATTCGCCGCGCTGCTGCTGCTATTACTACTAGGGTGGACCGTCATGGTCTGCTTCAGCGAGCGCTCAGCGGCGGCGAGGTGCGCAGAGGAGGGCGGAAGGGCGACGGCGGCGTCCGCGTGAGGCTCCTGGATTTGCTGCGCGTGGGCTGCAACTGCGGGGGGCGCTTGGTCGCTTTCTTCTTCAAGCGCCAGCATGAAGACGAGGTCTGAATGACCGACCGACAGGGGATCAGAAAACAAAAAAGACCCAAAAATGAGAGTACTGTGAAAACTGCATATCGAAGAGTTGGATAAGCGAGGACAATATTTGCACACATAGAACAAAGAGTCTACCAAATGGAATCATATGTTCCAGATTAGACCTTTCTCCATACAAAACTCAAGTAAACTCCGCGAATGTGCCAGTCAAGTAAGTATACGCAAGCAGCTAATGTACAACTCCAATTGATGGTTATGAAAAGAAGAAGAGGACAAAGAAACACAGGTTTCGGAGGGCTTCACACCGAGAGAGGGTTGAAGGTCAACAGATTCTGTGGATAGGGATCGTGGATAACGTTCATCGACTAGACGAGGCTGTCTTTTTTTCGCATGAATGGCTCAATCGGACGTGTTGCATTTCTATTGGTTGAAGGCAAGTGAGTGAGTTGTACACCTGCGCGCCATGGAAAGTACAAGCATTTCCCAAGAAAATATAGTGGGTAAGTGAGCACTGAGGTCGAACTCGATGAGCAAATGCGGCTTACTTAATCAGGAGTTACTGCAATAAGTTTGTTGCAAATCAAAGAAAGGCTGATGCGTATGGTTTATCACTGTTAAGTGAGTGGCACGATGCACCTTGTCGTAGATGTTATTGTACGCTTTACTTTGTAGGTTTTCTGTGTTCCTCGACCAGAGTGAGTACAAAATAGAATCTTCACGGAAAGAATGCTCAGAACAGACTTCGAGTCGGTGTATTTCACAGAGTATTTTAACACCTCCAACACTGGCCGAATTCACGAAAATAAGAATCAACATGTTGTCTTCCTCAACATGCTCAATATACAGTTTTCACTGTTGACCATATAAAAGGACACATTGTTAGCTACAGAACAACGGATATAATCATGTTGTCTGCAGACAACACAAATGTGCATTTGCTGCAAACATGTTGTCTCTTCCAACTCGTTAGTGTGGTCTCTGCCTCGCTTCTGTTCAAACAACGAGACGACAGACAAGATTGTGAACCAAGAGTGTCCTGTTTCTACATGAAGGCGAGGATGAATGAGGAAGGAGCATTCCCTCACCTTCACCGCGTCATTCTTGATTCTGGTTGATCATGTGCATGATTCGTCCATTTGGCGAGCGGCAAGTTGAAGTCGGCACATCTCCCACGCCAGCAAAATTCACTGCTTGCACTCGAATCAACTGAGCGTGCAGTTCGATCATGAAGGCAGCTCGACTTACCGGGGTCGCTTCAGCTCGTTTGGCGCACTCCACACGCGCGGCATATGAGTTCGCTATCACCAAGCCAATCATGCCCACAAACAGAAACTTGAAATACTTCCTGAAGCGAACGCTTCTTTGTAGTGAGTAGTTATGCAGGCGAAGCACATCTTGTCGGTCCACTCCGTCCATCATCGCGAGATTGTCAGCAACCACCTTGGATCACGCCACCACATCCAAACCGCCGCCACGCATACACCTGTTCACTATCGAAGGGCATCCCACAGCGCCGCTGCTGAGGAAGTGACCTGGCATGCTGTCTATCCAGCTGACCGCCAGCATTGAAGGGACATCTGCTGCACGCGCGAGCTTGAACTCGGCCCGTCGACTGCTGTGACCGGTGTCGGAGACCCGCTGGCTTGCGCGGTTGGTTCGCCACTGAGAGTGGTGAGGAGGTGCTCGAATCCGGCACTCCTTGCGTGACAATGTACCATCAAGCGAATCCGTCGTCTCCGCAACGAAATAATCGACACCAGTCACTCCACCGGTGATTAATGAGCTAGCCCTCACGTAATTGTGCGCTGCCTGCAAGCCACACCCTTTCTGGGCGGTCCACCCAAGCGCCTTCATCTTCCGCCACCCAGCACGAAAGGCACGACTCAATTGAGCACGGTCTTCGGGTGGCTCATTCGTTCTCGCGCTTGCATCAAAGCGCGCATCTACATTAGCAGTAGCACCCACATTTTACGCGCCACTATTAATCGCATTCATCACACCTCTCTTCAACCGACGCTGCATACTTTCCCCTCAACGCGGCGAAATCTAGCATGAGCTGGAAAATGAGTGATCGGCGCGCCAACCACTGCACTCATAACAGTTGGACATTTGGTCTTTCCCATTTGCAGATAAAGCTCACAGCATCTCGGTCTGAATTTCGCATATAATACAATGTATGTAACGACCTGATACAGCGCAGCCGAAGGACCGAGTGAGATGAGCGCTGGTCCGGCGTAGAGCGAGGAAGCGTTGGATGGCGAGAACCACGGTCGTGTGCGGAGAGAGGCAAAGAGGCGAAGTCGATGGCGAGGCGAGGAGATTGAGTGGAAGGCGGTTGTTTATATTGAGGTAAAATGAGAAGTGAGTGTGTGAGTCTGTCTGTTTCTGCCTGCCTTCCTACTCGTTGTTTCTTGTCCAAGAGGGACGCCCTGTGGGTAGGACATGGGCGTAGGACACAGACACGCGTATCTATGTCGCAAGA